>WEKX01015203.1:79527-90830 GCA_013390025.1 Pitta sordida | reverse complement strand
CCACTGTACTAAAGTGGATTTTTAGCTCTATGTGCCTTCATGGAAACACTTTGAGGACATAATCAGTAATTTTAAACATTTGAGGCCAGGAAAACTGATGAAAACACTACTTAGTCAGAATCCTTTGCGAAATATCAGAAGTATTGCATACATAAACATGTGAAAGCAGCAGTGTGACTGTTCTGAAGCTCTCACCATTGAGATACCTGTTATATCTGGTACTTTGTCCAAAAGAGTGCTAAGTGTTCGTATCACTATAGATAGTAAATGGTTTCCTCATATGTATGGTTCCAAGTGGAGAATGCACAGGTTAAATGTTTATATGGAGCCACAAACCTTTTGTCTTGAGACTGGGCATTTGATCCATGTGATTTCTTTCCCCATTCATAATGCGTTTCCACATTCTGCACCATATATTTGAGGAAAAGAGATGCTTGGGGGCTAACACTAATCTCTACAGGATTTCTGCATATCATGCAGATGCACTTATATACATGTTTTGGGGAGGGTTGTTTCACTCAGTAGTTCATGGGGACCAAAGAACCTGAGATAAACACTGCTAATATAAAAACCGTATAGGTGCACCCCCACTTTACATACTAAAGTATATCTATGCCAAACTTGCCTGTAAATTACTAGTTTGAGTACAGTGTGAGCAATATTTTGTGTAGAACGTCATAACTGACATAAAGTCTGCTTGAAATAAAGTAATTTTCCTCTGAGTCTTAAGTGTATTTATGTTTTGTCTGGGTGAAGACCACTTATCAGGTATACTTTCTACCATCTCCCTGTGCTCTGCTGGAGCAGTATTTGCTGGATATTCTGCTGAGTCTCATCAAAGTGATCTTTACACCCCATTACTGAAGGGTCATAGTCAGTGGCACAGGGTCTAGTTGGGGGCCTGTCATCAACGATATCCCCCAAAATTCAATACTGAGCACAGTATTGTTTAATTTATTCATAAAGGGGCCGATGCCTCCTCAGTAACTTCACACAAAGTGGTGAGTGGGCCTGGTACCCCAGGGAGCTTTTCTGCCCTTCAGAAGGACCTTGACAGGCTGGGGAGATGTGAAGAAACATTTGAAATTCAACAAAGGCAAACACAGGGTCCTGCACCTGAGGAGGAACAAGCCCCAGCACAGTACAGGCTGGGGTCTGACCTGCTGGAAGGCAGCTCTGCTGAGAAGGACGTGGGGCTCCTAGTGGACAACAAGTTGTCTATGAGCCAGTAGCGTGCCCCCGTGGCCAGGTATCCTGGCGTGCATTGGGAAAAGCATTGCCAGCAGGTCAAGGAAGGTGATCCTACTCCTCTATGCAGTCCTGGCGAGGCACCATCTGGAATTCTGTGTTCAGTTCTGGGATCAGTCACAAGAGATGCATGGAACTCCTGGAGAAAGGCCAGCTGAGACCCACAAAGATGATTAAGGGACTGGAGTATCTCTCTTATGAAGAAAGGCTGAGGGAGATGATCCTATTCAGTCTTGAGAAGAGACGGCTGAGAGGGGACCTCATCAGTGTCTACAAGTATCAGAAGGGAAGGTGAGAAAAGGACAGAGCCAGGCTTTTCTTTGTGTTGCCAAGCAATAGGATGAGAGGCAATGGGCAGAAACTGATGCACAGGAAGTTCCTCATGAAAAAACTTTTCCTGTGTGGGTGACCACACACTGGAACAAATTGGCCAGAAGGCTGTGGAGTCTCCTTCACTGGAGATATTCAAGTACTGTCTGGACACAATTCTGAGCAATGAGCTCTGGGATGTTCCTCCTTAAGCAGAGAGGTTGGACCAAATGACTCACTGTGACGTCCAACCTGACTGACTTCCTGCTTTAATGAGGGTACCTAAGTTGCAAAAATATCAGAAATTATCATTAAACTGACAAGACTTTTGGACTAGGAAGGACTGCTTTTCAGATACTCTGATGGATTTGCAGGTGGGGACTGAGCCACTGGAATGGCCAGTGTCTGCTAAACACTTTGTTAGCATCAGTCTTCCTGGGTAATCCTTGTAAAGAGCCTAGTTAGCTAACCAGTCCATGATGCCCCTTCTCAGCTGGAGATTTGGTAGGAGCCACACATTAATTATCAGTGTTTCCTGGCTTCAGATCAAAAAGTAGTTACCTGGTGCACAGATACTTAGTAACTGCCCAGGTTCAGTGGTTATCTTATTGCCCTGGGCTGGTGTTTCTGGGCATGCTAAATGCTAGTGTCAGGAAAAGATAGGGAAGCTTAAGGAATGTATGGATTAGTGGCACTGCAAGAGCTTTCCATCCTTGGGCAGTTGCCACTGTTCGTTTTCTCTGATATTCATATATCCAGAATGAGCCCAGCTGTAGTACCTTAATATCTTCATTACGTGTAAATCTGCTTTTTTCCTAAAAAAAACCCAAAACCCCAACACATTTTAGCATATAGGTTAGAGTTCAGACTCTAATTTCATATTCCAGGACAACAGTTAAGCTGTATGCTTTAACTATTGCCTGTGATGCTGTGTTTATCAGTCTGGTAAACAGTCTGCTGCTAGGCTGGGCAGGATACCCGGTAGCTCTTGAAAGCAGGGACAGTTTAATGGACAGCAAATACAGCCTGAGCTTTCTGTCCAGTATAAAAGGGGTTAAAAATTAATAAGGACTGGGCAGGAGGAAGGAAAAAAACTCTAGGCAGAATGTCTCCACACAGAGAAACCGAGAGCAGTTAATTTGTGCTCCAAACTGCCAAGGACAGCAGAAAAAAGCAACTAGTATAAATAATTAAAGCAGAGATTAGATAAATATTTGGGGAGGGGGTACCATGGTAGTGTAATTGCTAATGTTGAGGAGAGGTGGACTTATGTGCTTCCTGGCCTCTTTTGTTACAAGGTTTCCTGTAACTGATTACTTAGTAGCCTGACAGTGCCATCATTTTTAGGGTTTAAGTCACATTTTTTTAAAAGCTTGCATAAGAAAGAATTGTAGAGCACAGGCTGGAATACGACTTTGTCATGCAATATGGCTTTGTGATTCATTCATTTTCCCAGACTATTTCTTCAGAGCAGGTCCTGGGTTAGCATCTTGAGCCCTATGAAAGATCCACAGGGCTGAGTGCAGGGAATATAAATGCTTCACTGGAGCCAGACTCTGGCTGGAGCAGTTGCTGTCAATACACTGAAGTTGACATACATTGACAAGGTGGTGGGGGATGTGTTCTGCAGTGCTGTAGATCCCAGGAATACCTTATCTTGTGAACAGAGAATTAGAATTGTTTTATATATTCACCAACACAGTTGTTTTTTGTTTCAGAGATAAACAGCTATAACATCAGGAAACCAAGATTCCTAGGTTTCACTGCTTAAAAGAAGGAAAATCCAAATATATTTTAGCAACAAAAAGTAGCTTCACAAGTAAATTTATGTATAAAAAGTACTTCAAGACCATATGAAATTAAATGAAGCTAATATTCAACAAATTAAGCATTTTTCTATTGAAAAGAGAAGCAAGCAAGAAATTTACATCAAAATATTAAATATTTAGTGGATAATTTCTAACAAAGCTTTTAAAAATAAAACTTCCAGTAAAATACTCTTCAAAGCTCAGCAATACTTGCAAACACATCAAAGGGCACAAGAGCTCTATTAATGCTATCCATTAAACTGTTTCGATTCTTTATGTCTATTTTTCTGTTTGTATTCTTATCTTTCACAGTGTGGATGGGTAATCTTATAGAAATATCCTGTAGGAATTGTGGGATTCTGTGCCCCGACAGCTTCTGTTTTAATCTGGGGGTGTCCTCTGGTACCCTGCACATACCCTGAGTGGAGCTCTCTCACACTGCAGCCTGCGCGGCGAGCCCAGCCTGGTGCTCTTGGAGACAGGGAAATGCAAGGTACCTATTTTTTTTATTTTTTTTTTTTTTAGCACACTGTAAATGATTCCTATTCTTTGCTTCACAGAACATCCGATGTGGTGCCCAATCGGCTGAGAAAGTTGTGCAAATGTCAGTGTGTGTGTGTGTGTGTGTGTGTGTCTGTCTGTCTGTGTCTGCACAGCCAACTGCAGCTGGAACCTCCATTAGAGCAGCCCTATTGATTTCTGGTTCACACTGCAGTAACAGGGCTAGAGTGCAGGGCAGGGGGAGAAAAAGGAAGGGGGAGAGGTGGGGGGAAATAATCCCACCGGCTTAAAAACAGGATTTAACTGAAATCACATCGGGGTGTATGTGCCTATGTACAGCACATACTTGCCAGTTTCCAGAGATACGCTGCTGAGCTGTTTGCTTAAAGAAACTACCAACAAAAATCCCCAGGCAGACCAATCCCCGCACCTCATGAACCAAGTCTGCCCAGGTTTCAGATCCTGCACACACATGGATTGATGTTTGATAGTTAGTCGATGTTGGGTTTGCACACCAAAGCTGGCTGCAAAATGTTTCTGTTTTATTGAAGGACTGCAGGAGATGCACATTTTAAATGGCTCTTTCTCTATGCACACAGTTCTCTGCTGGGGAGTGGTGAGGGGGTTAGAAAGACAGCTCGAGTGTGTCAAACAGGGCATAGAGAGCACCAGGAAGCTGCTCTGCATTTACTGGCAGTCATTTTCTCGTGATGCATAATGCACAAGGTGCCATTGCAAGCTGAGGTGTAAAAAACAGGGCGTGTGGGGGGGAAATGGTGTTTCTGGTAGTAACTGAGCTTTAGTCTTCCTCTGAGGTTTCTTTCCAGCTAATATCTGGGAATAATTTATAGCTGCATATTAATATATTGTCTTGGCATTTCAGCACATCTGTGAAGAAAATCCCTGCAAAGCAAGTGTGCCTTTTCACAATCACTGCATGTCAGTCTGGCAAACTCTAGCTGTGAGCAGTATACAGCAAAGGGGGGAAAAGCCCCCAGCACCGTTATCTGTTTAGGGGGTGGGGGAAGGGGCGACAGTAATACCTTTAAAAATCCGAAAGGCGGTAAGCCATTATTAGCAAAAGCTATATTGAGCATGCTTGCCAGACAGGCAGCACAGCGCAGCTCAGCTCTAGTTCCGCCCAGACATGTGCCTTGCCATTTTCATTTTAATCAGTCTGCTCAGGATGGCTGCTGATTCATTTTGCAGGATGGCCCCCAGGGAGCCAAGGTGAAAGCCTGAGGCGAGCTGCTGTTGCATCAATGCAGCACTCCACATCAGACACAGGGAGGAGAGGCAAAGGTTCGGTAGCAGATTGAGTTCAAAATATCAGCCTCGCTATTAAAAACCAAAGCAGCACCCCCCTCCAACAAATAAAACCTCTGTGGGAATGATAAAAAAAGAGAAAAAAGAAAAGAAGAACATAAACCAAACACACACACACTCCCCTCGCCCCCATTCCCGAATCATTAAATAAAACACAATTATTGGAAAAAAATCCCCTCTGCTCCTTCCTTCCTCTTATACCCTGGAAGCATTGGAGCTACCATTTCTTTTCACAATGCCTTATTTAAAAAAGAAAAAGGACACACTCTATTTCTCTATTTACCTGATAACTAGCGGGGGGTGGGATACCTGATTTAGCTGGAGACTTTGATTTGTGGGATTGACAACCTTATTATGCAGTGAGCTTATTATTGATATTATTCTGCTCTCGGTTGCCATGACCACCTTGTGAGAGACATTCAATTTTCTCTCTTCCATCATCATTATCTATGAGGCCATCTGTTGTGGAAAATGAATTCAGCCTCATTTGCATGACTGATAAGCAAATTTTTTTTTATCTATTTAACAGAAGGTCATATGCCGGGGATTTGGAGCTGGTGAAAAAAAAAAAAAAAGTGGAGGAAAAAAAAAAAGGCATCTCGAGAGGATGAGTGGGAGTGCGTGCATTAGAGGATGTATGTGGAAGTAAAACAGATCCCTCAGGCCTGCTAGCCTATCCTACTGCATTTGTCATTCCTGCCAGGGCGACATTTTTTTCCCCCTAAGCTTCTGCACACTAAAGAGAGTGAGAGCTTTTTCCCTGCAGTCTTCTTGAAGCCCCCCTGGTTTTTTTACTCAGTGTTGGTGGGTGTATTTTAATATATATACATATTTTTTTTTAATTCCCTGGAATATGGGGTATCTTTTCACTGTTCAATGAAGAAAAAAGCAGCCTTTTCTGGGTCTCTGTGGTATGCTTCTTACTCCTCATCCTTTCAAAGTTGTAGTAAGCCAGGGTGTTTCTTAACCATGCTGAAATGTCTTGTTTATGTTTAACTTGTAAATGGTTAACAGTGCAGGTGTGGGCTGTGTGTTGTGCAGGGTGGGGGTTGATTCTTGTAGCTAACTGGAAAGATTATTGTGATTTTTGCAGCCGTTCTGTAGCTTGTACTTAAATGTCCATTGTTTGCTCTTTTCAAGTTCTTGTGGCAATACTGCTGCGCAGCTGAAGTGGTTTTAGGATGTAGAATAGCTCATAAAAAATCCTAAAGTGTGTGTTACTGTATGAAGGCATAATGTTGCATGCATTAAGCATGTTGTTGTTTATATAAACTTGCTGCATGTGGACAGTACTTGTTTGATATGGAGAACTCGAGACAAAAACTTCACAGATTGGAATCCACAATGACAGCCAAATGCAATGAAATAAAAGCTTATAAGACACTATGTCTTACACTAAAATGACTTTTGAAAACAGTGAATTTGTACTTTAAAGAGGAGCACTTATATAGGTGTAGCATTTTTGAAAGAACACAATCTTAAATATTTCATATCTATAATACTTTTTCTTTAAAGAGAAAAAGCTTTGTAAATAAGAAGTGGTTAATACAATTAACTCTCTGAAAGCATCATGATATATATTTCAATTTTAAAATAGTTCTGATAATTATGATTAGTCCATGTACATTTAGTGCAGACTTCTTAAACCTATCAATTGAATGCTAAAGAGTAACATAAAAGTATTAAGTAAAACTACTTATATTAACAAAAAAGAAACTATCTAGTGTCTTATGGAAGAGGCATTACATAGGTTTGCTTCTTTTATTTGTCACTAACAAGGACTAAACTCCATGTAATAGAAGCATGCCATTTTCTTCTGAGTTCTGAACAACATGCACAGCCTTATCTAGGCAGAAGAGAGTTTTCTAAATCTTTATTTTTTTTCTGAAGAAATAATGTGTGCATAAAAGTAGCCTTTTTACATGATAAAGGCTTTGCACAGTTGGCAGTACTTCTTTAAAGACTGAAAAGGAGAAATGCAGTACCCTCTCTCTTGCAAATAAATACTTTTGGATTTTATTTATAATCTCCTTTTGTATTTTGCACTTGCAACAATCATGGGTGAGGGATTTCAGGTGGAGTGAAGTTTCACTTATATTGAGGTCAGCTAGAGACCAGATCTCTGACTTGTCTACATTAAGTAGCTTGCTCTAAGTTACCTAATTAAAATTCCTCTTTTTTCTTTTATGTTTCTGTTTGGTTGTGGTTTTTTTTTTTATAAAACACTCTGCAACAGACCTAGCATTAACTTATCGCAGTAATCTATTGCTGATAGTTGTTTAAAGGGCACTCTTTTCTCCTACCCCTCTGATTTCAGGAAGCGTATCTTTTTTGTACATTTTTAAAAGGGAATAAGATTTAATGCTTCTTTGGCATCCGCCATGTTTATCATGCCTATTGGAATCTGCGCTGGAAGTTAGCTCACAGAACTAGTTTCACACTCAGAGCTCAGCCCAGTGCAGCTCTGGCAGCTGTGGGGAGTGGGGGGTGCTGAAACGGTGCTAGTTCCCTCAATGGACTTGAGCTGGAAGTAATGGGATACTGTGCATTAGCAGGCTGTCTTCTAGCACGCAAAGGTTGAGGTCTCCGTCTTATCCCCTCCTCCCCCCTCCATCGGAACTGTCAGCATCTTCCAAAGGCTGGTGAATAAAACCTGCTAAACTTCAGGGAAAGCCTTACAGATAACACGGTCGATCCTTTTACCCTGCCCCCCCAAAGTTAATTACCGAGCTTGGTTGGATTCCTCCCCGCCACCCTGACATTTGACTGCTGCTAATTCACTGATTAATCTCATTAATGTGATTATAGCAGGATTTGGAGCTGGCTGCCATTGTTCTGCAGACAGCGCTATTCGGCCCCAGCCCTCGACTCCCCCCTCGGTGCGCTGGTGCGATTCCTTCAGCACCGGGAGCTGTCCTGCTCACCGGGAGCTGTCCGCACCGGGAGCTGTCTGCACCGGGAGCTGTCCGGCTCACCGGGAGCTGTCCGCACCGGGAGCTGTCCTGCCCACCAGGAGCTGTCCTGCTCACCGGGAGCTGTCCGCACCGGGAGCTGTCCACCCCCTCATCAGCCCCGCGGGCAGCGACTGCTCCCGGAGGTAAAGGCAGGAGAGGCTTCATGCGTTCTAATTAGGTGGCGGGAAGATGGCTGTGGTAAAGCGCCAATTTCTTCATTTAAGTGCACTTAAGTTCTTCCTCTCTTCCAAAAGCTGCCTTCACCTGCGTTCGGTTTTCTGCGACCAGTCTACGGGGCAGGGTAGTTTAAACAGCACTTCCTTGCAGCAGTGCAGTTTAACTTCAAGAAGGTGCGGGACATTAGAGGTGTCACCATAGTTAGCCAGACTTTTTTGTCCTACTAAAGAGTGCTTTGTTGAGCTAAATGCTTTCATTTATCTGTTGGCTTTTCTGGTTTTTTTGTGGGTTTTTGGTGCAAAACCCCAATGTATTTAGCTCACCAGCTCAAAAATTACATTTGCCCTCACCAGCACTATTGTGCCTAGCGTCTTTCTTGCACCTGCACTGCAAATCCCCACTTCCTTTTTTTTGAAAATAGGAAACATTTCATCGACTGAAAATTGATCTGAAAGATCTTCTTAAGATCTTGTTATATGTATAAATGATTTTTGCACTCTTCAGTTCCAAAAGTATTTTATGCTCAAGTTCGTAGGTTAGGCAGTTTTAAATCAGGCTACGAATGACTTCTTTAAAGTAAGGCACTTTACAGAGCATTGAGGCTCTGCCCTATTTGGTATTTTGACTTTTATTATCTAGAAGTTACATTGTTATCGCTTAATAACAGCCAATTTGCACATGCGCAGTAACTTTTTTTTTTTTTACTATCTTCTCTTTCATTTGTATTCCTTATGAGCATGACCCTGTACTGGAAACCGAAGCCACACATTAAACTCTAGTGTGTGAAGGATTTACCAGGATGAGCAGTGAACTCCTGCAAATCACAAAATTCAAAATACTTTAAAGACAAAGTATTCTGCTGAGGAAAATGTGGGATCTGTTAAGGAACACGCAACATTTTAAAGGATTTGAATACAGTAAATGTCAGTGAAACCTCTGCAGTCATTGTAACCTATGCATAAATATTAATTTATGTTCAAAACCAACAAAATGCACTAAAACAAAAAAAGTCTGGTTTTTTTCATTCTGACTTCAGCATAGTTCCTTAGTCATTGATATCATAATCTTGATAGGGATTTCTATTTTATTTTTGTTTCCTTTTCTTCTCATTTGTTTTCCACCCAAAATCAAAAGGCCAGTGAGTAAAGTATTGTTTTGTAAACTGCTTTAGAGAACTATACATTTAAAGGATGTATAAGATAGGATTGTATAGGAACAGGTTTTAACAGTGACAGCCACAATATGCAAGCCAATTAAGGCTGCTCGTTAGCGGGTATATTCTTGTAATACTCCTGTCAAGCTGAAATTGTGCTGCCTTATTGACAGTAGTGGGCTCGTCTGATGCTTGAATTCTGCTTTCAGTGTTTATCTAATGTTTCAAGTCTTGTTAGAAACTGCAAGCAGCCAGCAAATAAAAGAAATGGAAGGTTTTCAAGCATACTTTAGGAAATTTGCTAACCTGGCTAACTTAACCTGCAGGAAAAATACTGTGCTCTCATTAACGCTGCTTAAACATGACCTGCATCTCCTTTTCCCCATGGATAATGCGCATTGACGAGACACAGGCTGGGGGAGGGAGAATCCAACCCACAACATTAAACCCATACCCTAACATCTTATGCAGGATAATTAGGGCAATGAATTACCAGTCTCCCAAATTTTTTTCCACACTGGTCTTTTTGTAAATGTTTCTAATTTATGCAGTGCCCCCTCCCTCCCCCCATCGCTCTTAACACTCACCAAAGCAGGGTTTATATACATTCTGCGCCAATTAAAGCAAGTATTCTTTTTTTCTTCAGTGGAAGAATGCCTTTGTGTGGGGGAGAATTTCTTCAGTGGGGCCATTTCTTTGTGTCATCCTGAAGGTTGGACAAGATAAGGATTTTTTTCCAAGCTAAATCACCTTCAAAAAGTTTGACAATACCTGCCCTGATATATGTGCCACGTAGTCGCCTTCGCTATCTTACTAAGGCTAGCCTGAATCTAACAGAAGGAAGCTAGCTCTAGCAGAAGGAGAAGACAAGTCTTGATTTTTCAAACACAAATACATTTATCCAGAGGTTCTACATGTAAATCTGACGTTAGGGAATGCTGAGATTCGTCTGTAGGGGTGTAGATACCCCTGTACGCTTACACGGGGGCCCTTCCATCACCAGGTGTGCGTGTGCGCTTCTCAGGCTACGTTGATTTGTGTGGAAAAAACCCGAACTGACATGCCCTCGCTACGACACAAATATGGTAGCTCTCCCTCCCCGCNCCGCCCCCGAGGGCTCCTCGCCTCGGCCTCGGGGGAGCCCTGCGAGTGCGGGGAGATGTAATCAGAGATGACAGAGAGAAATTAAGGGGAGGGAAAAAAAAATAAAACAAACCCCAAACCAAAAACCAAACAAAAACCCCCAAACCACGAGTGAAGAGGAGGGGAGGGGGGGGCGGGGGAAGAGACACGTAAGTCTTTTTTTTTTCTTTTTTGCTTTCCTTTCTGGGGGAAACACTGCGTTTTCCACCAAAAACGTGGATGTCATGAGGGCTCTGCTATTGTTAGTCCCTTCCCCAGCAGGCTGGCTCTCCTCTGAATCCCTGTGACAAATTCCCTCCCCCCCCCGCCCCAAAACCGGCTCTCCTGCCATCTGAGCGAGGCTGTAGAGCTGCTCTGACGGTTCGGGATGCGAAGGGCTGGACTCGCCTTTCCTTCAGACCGCAGTGTGGTGCCTGGCAAGGCTGGGTGGGGAGGGACTGCTAACCCCTACAATAACCGACATGTCTGGTCTCCACACGTCAGGCAGCGGGCTCGGAAGGGATTACCTCCCAGGGCTGGAGCAGGGTGTTCTTTATGACTTTTGGGTCAGTCTCCCCCGCTTCTGTCGCGGCCAGCAGGATCTGCCCCTGGTGCCCTGCCAGCCGCGGGGCTGTCCGCCCCGAGCACCGCCGCGCAGGGAGAGCCGCGGCGGGGAGGGAGGGAGGGAGGGAGGGAGGGTGAGGA
>WEKX01015203.1:63761-75001 GCA_013390025.1 Pitta sordida | reverse complement strand
CCACATAATAACACTGAGTCAGACTGGAATCCCACTTCTCGAACAGAGCATCCATTGAGAGGCATTTCTTATATAATTCTGATGCTGTATATAAAACATGGGGACTTTAACGCTTAATTGTATTTTCCTTTTATCGTGTAGTCATTTAGGAATATTTTTATCCAATTTTAATGTTTCCTAATCTCCTTAAAAATGGTGATTTTCATTTTAACTGACCTAATTTTAAAACTGCAGTTAAGGTTGGGGGAAAGTATAAATTATTATCTGTTAATTGTCTTTACATAGTTCTTGTGACTATTTTAGAACAAATTAATGAATTATTTGCTTTGATTTGAGTGGTGTGGGGTTTTTGTTACCCTTAAGTATTGTGTTTTGGAGAACAACAGCTACTGTTCCAAATGATGTTTGATTTTTACCTTTCTCTGCTCTTTTTTTTTTTTTTTTTTAATTGCTATTTCACTTTTGTGTGATATTTGTTTGGCAGTTTTTAAGAATAAACTAAAAGTCTTTGTCATGCCACTCTGCAAACAAAACAAAACAAAACATAACATGTTGGAAGAAACTGTTAACCCTTAGTAGGTGGTTAGCAGGTGCCCCTGATGATTTATTAAGGTTAATCAAATTTGGAATGATAAGGTTAAACTTGGTTGCTGTGGTGTAGTTTAGTGAATATGTGTGCAATATGACATGTTTAAAAACAATTGAGATGGTAACATAACACTTTGAACACTAGAAATGCAAGGTGATGCAAGACTGTGTGTAATAAAACAGGATTTTCACTGGGGGAAAAAAGTAATTATTATGTTTTTCTAAAAGCCACGTTGTTTTATCAAGTGAAACAAAGAGAAGAGTGACTGATTACAATGAGTAACTATAGAATTAGGTACATTTTAAACTAATCTGATAGTGGATTCGATTTTGTATGAATTTTACAGCTTGAACTTTCTGGAGAGTGAATGTTCTTCTCCCCTTTTCCCCCCTTTATTTTCACCAATAAGGGCAATAGTTAAATGCTAAACATTTGCAGTGGTTTCTTTGTTTTAGATTCAAATACCCAGTTACATCCCTGCATTTTCAAAAAGGGCATCAGTTTTATTGTAGTAGTTTTTAGTTCACTGTGTGACTTTGTTGTTTTACTCTGTAGTCTCGGATCAGACATATTACAGAATTGAATAACTGTGTGTTTGGAGACAAAGACAATTAAGACAGAAGAGGAGCTACTTCAGTGTAATCAGAGGTGTATTATTTTTCCAGATTTGTTAAGGACTATTTCTGAGAGTTTCTATTTTTCCTGTTCTTTTCTATTTTGTTAAATTTTGTGTTGAGGAAATGAGTAAGATATGTGAAGGAGTATTTTGACTACATACACATACATGCACACACATATGTGGCAGTTTATTAACTAGGCATAGAAACTTTGCCATTTGAATGGCAGAAAAGGTACTGTTTTGAAAACTGTTCTGCACTGGTCAAGCTTTTTTGTGGACTCCAAAAGAGTGAAAGTATATTTCCTATTCATCAGCATTTCCGTGGGAAATCAGCATGGGCATTTCTTTCTAAGTGCATCGCTGGAGCACGTTTATAAAACAAAGTTGTCTGTGATTCTATTTTCTTGATCTACTCTAAGGACAGTCATTGTTTTCTTGAGAGATTCAGTGGTGAAAAAGTACTTTGGTATTAAATAGGGGTACAACACTAAATATCCTCATGGAAATACTGAACTTAATACCTCTTTGTCTGAGCTTGAGAAATGTTTGCATCATGTTAATCAACTTTCAATTAAGATGTGAAGCTCTTGGTAGTAGAGTACCAGAAAACTTTATGGCTGTGGATTACTTGCTGACCTTTTCTTTCTCATAATAGGAGTGATGAGAAATGCTAATAAGATTATCAGTGATGTTTTAAATAGAAGTGCAGCCAGATTTCTGTGGAATGAGAATGGGTACAAACCAAATAGCATCATCTTCTTCACATATGCCAGATTAAAAAGTCACAAGGAGAGCAAATCAAAGCTTTTTAAGGTTGTTGACAACGATTACCTCTTTAGAATCCCTCACAGTATTTCACTTTGATTAGAGCTACTCTGCCTATTTTAGCCACAGAGAAAAAAGCAGCAAAATGTAATGAAACGGAAATGAAGGAGTTGGGGGTGAGGGGTTGGGGGGAAAAAGGATATGGAGGCAGACAGACAAAAGTCACAGTAGGATTTTTGATCCCTTAAAAAGGATCATACTCCTGGTCATGAAAACACTAAACATTATTAATGTATTGGATTTAAAACCTGATCTCAGATCAGATTTGCAGTGTGTTTATGCTAGTTCAATATGCTTGCACTGAAGCTGCAGATGTGGAACAGTCACCAAGTAAGGAAACTGGCCAACTTGGTTGTGGAAATAACCAGGGCTGCAGGGCACCCCATAAAGATCCATCAAATCAGGTTGGTATAGAGCTGTCTGGTAGGTTGTAAACAATAGGAAATCAATGTTGTCTGCCAGTAGACCCTTTGGTTTGCTGAAACTTTCACCTGTTTAATGCATCTGGGCAGTTGGTTTCAGAAACCAGTTTCCTTCAGGATAAATTTTATGTTTCTTGAGGGTCTCTCATAATCAAATTGATTATGGTTGTGCACCAGGCAAACTCATAACCATCTGTAAGGTAACAGATTACCAACCAAACCCGCACTGGGGTCTATTATTTTTTGAAATATTAAAGGTCTGCATTTCTCATACCTTATGTCGGCATGGCATTTTTCATCAGGAAGTTGATTAAAGAGGGCATGGTATACTACAGATGTATGTTCACTTGGCATCACTTCAGCTGGTTCAGTCTGAATCTGGCAAGGGCTGTCCATTGCTTCATGCAGTGGTGAAAAGAATCAGTGCAAAACAGCAATTAAAAAAATAAATTATTATTTTCATGATAGGTTTTAAGAAGGCTGCTGTTTTGTTCCTACTTTGCGTGAGCCTGCTCCTGACCCCAACAGAAAGGGAGGAAAGGGAGCTTTGGAAGAGGGTTGTAATACCATTTTATCGAGTGAGAGACCAAATATATTTCTCATGCAGCTCCAGTAAAATCAAAAGAAAACGTTTCACTCTCTCATGTTTCTGTAATTAATAAAATTGTTTACCGACAGAATGTAATGGAGAGTATAGTAACCATGCAAAATAGCCTTTAGACTGCTCACTGAATAGCTAACTTTTTCCAGGCTCTGGTGATGTTGTCTCCCCCATGTCCTGTCCTCCCTAATAGAAATAGTGATACTTGCTTGAAAGATGCAATACTGCAATATTTATATTATATATCAATAGCTTGCTTTGTTTTTTCAAGGGAAATCCCCTTTTCTCCTCTTGTCTCTAGCCAATACTGGAGGATATTACCAAGGGAATAAAATTTTATGCCTAATTTTAGTGTTCCTCTGCCTAATGTAGTGTGAATAAGTACCATGTTACAGCATTTAACCTAGTCTATCTTTGTCACTTTCTGAGCAGTTCCTCAGTTCAAATAAAATAGTCAAAGTGCAGAAAGATAAGATCTCCAAGGTTTTTGTGAGGGTAAACTGTAGGGAGTAGATTTGCTGGCATTCCTTCCAGTGCTGCAGCAGGGCGTTCTCTCACTTAAGGAATACCCCTGAAAGGGATTTCCCAGGCCTCTGGTGATACTATGAATCGATGGCTCATGCTTTTATTTCTTATCTCATTTCCCAGAATTAGTTGTTAAATCCAATGTATTAGTTTTCAGCGCTGATGATTTGTTTTAGTAATATTTTCAGGGATACTAGTAATTCCTCACTTCTCTGAAGAGGAAAAGGCCCATGTTTAAATATGAAACTGTGTTTATAACAACTTTGTATACATCGTGGCTGTCATTTATGCAATCCATGCATAAATATTCAGGACTTTTTTTTTTTTTTTCCTAGGTTTATGTGTATTTAGAAAGAAATAATCCTGTTATGTCATAGAAAGTGACAAGGTGGAATGCAGGACTTTTTATTTTCTGTGTATCTTTATAAGGCTTTTGGTATGTCTAAGACAAGTTATGAATTCAGAATGTTATTTCCGCAGTGTCTTGCTTATGCAGAATAGTTTGATTTTAAAGTCCACAAAAAAGAAATTCCCTGGGCTTAGAGTTGACACTAAAAAGTAATGCGTTTTTTCAGCACATGCAAACAAAAAGTCCATTTCATGTTTTGCTAGGAAACACCCAGAGTTTACACAGGCCAAGGTAAAACTCTCCTCACCCACAGAAAAACCTGCCTATTCCAGCAGTGGTAAGATGCCTGCACAGTTGATGTGTTACTTATTTATTGAGAGAAACACATTTCTTGAGTTCGTCAAGAGTTGCATAATCTTCTGATCCTTTGGCTGTGATCAAGCTGCACCCAATCTCCAACTCCAGTTTTCATCAGACTCCAGATTTCATCACTTCCAGTGATGAATAAACATTTTTCTCAACCTTTTAAAATATGCTGCATGTTTGGGTCTACTTGATCTTTAGTGTTTTACTTTCTGTGGAGTTACTGGATCTCCATATTCCAGGAAAATAACATGCTTCAATCCTCAGGAATAGTGGGCGCAGACCAGGCTGGAGCATTCTTACAAAAACTGAGNCTTCCAACTCAGAATATTCTGTGATTCTGTGAAATACCCAGGTTTTTTTTCCACTCCTATATACACTGTCAATTGTAAGTAAACAACCCAAAAGATAGAATAAACCACACCCAGTATTTGTAAATATGTACTAAATACACATATAAGTAAATATATGTGGGCATGTAGAATTCCTGTGATTAAATATCAGTTCTTTGCATGCAGGGTCAAACAATGGCAGTGAAGCAGATACCTTATTATGCCATTAAACCAGGTGGGAAACAAGACTGTTGAATGCAGTCTTTAACTGGTGCTGAAACCACATTTTCTTTGAATAAAATGTAGATATGTAGTGGAATCTTCATGCAGGTGGTCCCTTGCTTCCTGAGAGTAAATCAAATTCAAAATATTTTTTTGTAATTCAAGGAAACAGAGACATTTTGATGTTGCTTCAGAGGAGCTACTCACTGAATTAAACAGTATCAGCTATCCATTTCCATTCATGGATTTTCAGGTTGATCTTTGCATGAAGATTCTCTTTTATCTTCAGGACACTGTCAGCATTTTTCAGTGTGTATTCTTTAAACATTGAGAGTGAGGAAGGCCTCTTTTAATTCTTCTTTTACAGTGTGTTACTGCCTCCCCATTATCAGGTCTGGAGAAGTGCTTATTGCTGAAAGGCTGGTAACACGTCTTGGTGAACTCCAGCTGCTCTGAAGAACCTTCTCAGAGGTCTCTGCACTTTATGAACAGATCTCTGCCCATTCAGTCAGAGTTACTGCCATGTTTGTACCCATTGATATGTCTGGTAGTCCACACTCTCTGTATGCCAGCCCTTCAAAAGGTGCTAGACTTAAAGTAGCCATCATTGACAGACTTTCTGAACTGCTCACTACGAGGATGACCCATTTCATATTTTATGAGAAAAAACATATGTAGGAAAAGGATGGACATTTTTATCTATGACCTGTTTAATCTAATAATGCCTTTCTTGTTTTGTTGTTCCTTATCAGTGACCTTGACTGAGAAGAAGCAGATGATGAGTAGATGAAGGAAAAGGGTAGATCTTTCCCATAGGCCTGTTTGGCCTTTGTGACACAACATGCTGGAGAGAAGGCACACTTGAACAGTTTCCTTTGAAGACTGAGCATCCTGATTTAGCAAATGTAGTCTCTGCAAAGCAGTATGGGACAAACCCCCCAGTCATCTCATTGCAACAGTCACTCTGCTTCATAGACAGCTCTGCAGAGCTGGTCTCATCCCATACACCTTCTTCCTTTACCTTATACCTGCCCAAGAGACAGCACAGATTTCCACAGTGTTAATTCTAGCCAACTCCATTGGAAAATAAGGGCATATGACAAGAGTGCACATATGTTAATGAACTCATGCACCCTGCACGATTTGTCTTTTTTTTTGTGTTATGTGTTACGGTTAATAAATTTTTCTTTTGCAAAAAAATGTGATGTATTTGTTCTGTTTGAAGAAATATACCTCTGCTTCTTGACAAATTCAGTAACGTGGTTGACTTGAAATTCAGCTTTTTAGCAATCATAAGTACAGGTTACTCAAAGAGCAGAATAAGCAGATTAAAAGCAGTACTGCCAATAACACATCTCAGAATATGCTTCTGAGACTTTCAGGAGTTCTATTCAGACTGACTCCTATAATTGCTCTTTTGTATTTGGAATTACAATTCTTTCTACTCTCAGTGAAAGCATCTTTATTTTTGGTTTTATAGGTGTTTTTAACTTACCAAATATACATCAGAAGCTACTGAGCAATACATGTGTCTTTGTTTCCAGATGCCAGGTGAATCACTTCAGGAACTAGGAAAGAATATAGAGCAGCTTTTTGAGAATTACAATTAATTGAGTAGTTCTCTTTACTGTGGTCTAGAAAACTGTCTTTGCATTACTACATTGCAAAAGGATTCCTAAAAATGTGATCTCTACATGAATTTCATAGTTTCACAGAAGTTTGGGAGCCACCCTTCCTTCATGTAACTACTCAAAAGTCTCACTTGTGTTTATGTGCTGGGACATTAAGAGAGGTGTAAAGGGGATACCTTGCTAACTAGTTTCTTTATAAGAGTCATAATTACACCTTTATAATACATATAGGTATAATAGGATGCCTTTTTATAATACATGAGATTTGCTAACACCAAGTTACAAACCACTGCCAAAATATGAGGGTTTATAGGTTCCCAGAGCCAGTATGCTGCTAATTTCTCAGTGTGTAAATACTTTTGATTTTTGAGGTGTTTCCAGTGAAAGGTTGATATAGACTCAGCATACAATTAAGAATTGAAATGGCAATGTCCTGCATCTAAAAGCTTTGCTTATGCTATTGACCGTGCTACATCTGCACCATGATTCTACCAAGGGCTAAATATCATGAGTCTTGGTGTGTTTAAACCAGTTGTGGAATGGTTCTACTTCATGGCAAGTTTTATTTTCTGTTTCTTCTACTTTTCTTCAATGTTATATATTTCTTGAAAAATCTCCTGATAGAATTGGAAGTCTAAATGCTCAGGGAAAACAGGTACTACAATATGAAAGAGGCATAAGAGCTCCACTGATTTGTTCTATCTATGTTTCTAGTGGTATTATAAACTGAGTATGAAAACATGAAAGTATTGAAATGAGGGCTCTCAAAAAAACCTCACAAAGAAAATAGAAATTGGGGGAAGCTGTGCTTAACTCTTAACATTTCTTAAGCAGAGTTCTGGGTTCCCACAGTGCATTGCTAAGAATTTCCCCCCAAATTGTCTGCAAAGTGCATGAACTATCATGAATTCCAAAATTCTCCTGTCCAATAGAGCAATTTATGGAGAAAATTTTATGTACCTTCCTAAGTGCCTCTATGGAGTTCAAGGAGTATCTGGATGATGCTGTTAGGCTTAGGATTTAATTTTTGGTAGTGCTGCAAGGAGCAGGGATTTGGACTGNGTACTGGAAGGTGCTCTAAGGTCTCCCTAGAGCCTTCTTTTCTCGTGGCTGAACAACTCTAACTCTCTCAGTTCATAGGAGAAGTGCTCCTACCCTCCAGTCATCTTCATGGCCCTCCTCTGGACTTAGGCCAACTGGCCCATGTTCTTCTTATGTTGGGGGCCCCAGAGCTGAATGCAGAACTCTAGATGAGGTTTCCCAAGAGAGATGTAGAGAGAGAGAATCACCTCCTTCGAACTGCTAGCCATGCTTCTTTTGATGCAGCCCAGGATGTGGTTGGTTGTTCGGGCTGCAAGCGTACATTGCTGGATCATGTCGAGCTTTTCATCCACCAGCACCTCCAAATACTTCTCCTCAGGGCTGCTCTCAGTCCATTCTCTGCCAACTCTGTATTTGTGCTTGGGATTGACCTAACATGACCTTGTTGAATTTTGCCAGCCCACTTCAAGCCTGTCAAGGTCCCTTGGAATGGCATCCGTTCCCTCCAACATATTGACAACACCACTTAACTTGATGTCGATGACAAACTTGCTGAGGGTGCATTTGATCGCGCTATCCATGTCATTGACAAAGATGTTTGTCGATAACAATTCCTACCCCTGATGAACAACACTTGTCACTGGTCACCACTTGGATATTGAGCTGTTGACCACAACTCTTGAGTGTCACCATCCAGCCAATTCCTTATCACCGAGTGGTCCATCCATCAAATCTATGTCTCTCTGGTTTCAAGACATGGATGTTGGGCAGGACAGTGTCACAGGCTTTGCTCAAGTCCAGGTAGATGATATAGATCACTGTTCCCTCACCCACCGTCACCGTAACCCCATCACAGAAGGCTACCAAATCTTTCAGGTGTGATTTGCCTTTAGCAAAGCACTGTTGGCTGCTGCCAGTTGTCTCCTTATTTTNCCAACTCAGAATAACCTGTGAAACTTATGAGTTCCTTCCAACTTCAGATAATCTATGCTTTTATGATTCAAGATAACATGATTCCTAGACAAACTGCATTCCCACGAGCTTTTGAGTGGCACAACTGTTTACTGAGAAAGGTTTCTACTGTAAACTGGACTTTAAAGAAATTTGTTATGGGAGAAATGAGTCCTCTTCTTAGACATTTGTGGTATTTTGATGTAAGGATGCAATTAAGTCAGGAGGTTGCACTTGTTCCTTATTTTTGACAGTTAAGGGTTGAAAACTAAACACAAATTTAGGACTAGGAACTGAGGAAGCAAAATCAGTAGCTTTCTGGAAATTTTTTTGTAGATACATATTCTGAATTTTTATATGAGTTTTATAGATTTCCAATCATGGTTTAAGGTTTTTAAAGAAAAAATTTTTACCTCCCTGTTATCTATAACCTAAAGCGGCTAAAAAATATATCAGTTAGTGTTAACTCATACTGTTATTTTTCTGCTGAAACATCAAAATGTTAGAACCATGGTAACAGCAAAAAAGAATTTGCCAGACAGCTATATTAGACAATACATTTGCATGGCTACATTTACAGAGCCAGTTACCTAATCCTGTTCCACAGAAGTAATTGAGAACCTGTTCAGGGGAGGAAATAATTTTGNTTAGATGGTGAGTTGGACTAGATGATCCTTGTGGGTCCCTTCCAACTCATAATTTTCTGTGATTCTGTGATTCTGTGCCTTAGCCTAGTTTCCAGAAGGATCTTAGTATTACTTACTCATTGCATCGCTTCTAATACAAAAGATACTTTGCACATTAGTAGTGTGGCTTGAAAGCAGATCTGCAAGTGTTAGCACTGCCATTTCTAACCCATTTTACTCACTAATTTTAGGGACTTTTTTTTTTTTTAAAAAATTCTATCGGCCAACAAAGAAAAGAAACTGAGAAGGGAAATAAGAACAGGGTCTCCTTCGTGGTGGTAAATGATATGATGGTAATTTTCAAATTTGTGACAGACCCTACTGCCTGAAGGGATTCCAGTTTGATGGTATCACCTGAGAAATAATCTGAAAAATAATAACAGGAGTAAATGCATTAGATGAGTCTTTACTCGCCTTTGCCTGGTGAGCTGCATGGAGGAGTGTGGTTCCTTTCTCATTACTCTGAGTGAGTTTTCTCTCTTTTNCAAATGATCCAGTTAAACTCACATGACTTTACTACTGTCTGATTTGCCAAAGATCTCATTTTAAATTAATGAAAATCAGTAACTTAGTTTCCTATGAAAAAAGTTTTCTGGAGCTAAAACAGGAAAGATTTACATGGTACCATCTCCAACAAGTTTATTTAGTTCAGTGCTACTGAGATCTGTGAAATCCTAAATTTTGCCTCAGTGGCTAGTTTTTCCATTCTCTCAGCAGTCACTGCTTGGAAACCTCATGTATCTGGTTAGAAGACATGAGAGGAAGGGGATTCTTTCAGCATTAGACATCTGTATTTAGGGCTGCATGGTTAAAAAATAGTTTTCAACAAAATGGCTATAGTGATTTGAGGATCACTTACAATTGTAGAAGTTCATGATTTCTCACTGCATAGCCGAGATACAGAAAATAGATTTGGATACACCTCATTGCTTGTGTAACATTGTGCAACTTCTTCTGTCTGGTGATATGGTTATCCAAATTACAGTTAGCTTTGTATGTAAATTAGCTGTATGGTGCGTTGCAGTACACTGTTAGCCTGATGCTTTTGCCCTTTTTGCTCTTTTTTAGGTCTTCAGGGAATCCTAGAATGGTGTGGGTTGGAAAGGACCTTAAACCCCATCTAGCTCCAACCCCCCTGCCATGGCAGGGACACTTCTCATTAGACCAAGTTACTCAAAGTCCCATCAGACCTGGCCTTGGACACTTCCAGGCATGGGGCATCCACAACTTTTCTTGGCAACCTGTTGCAGTGCCTTACTACCCTCACAGTAAAGAATTTCTAATACCTAATCTAAACCTACTCCCAGTTTGAAACCATTTTTCCTAGTCTTATCTTTATGTACCCTTGTGCAAAGTCCCTCTCCAGCTTTCTTTTAGGCTGCTTTTCAGGTACTGGAAGGTGCTCTAAGGTCTCCCTAGAGCCTTCTTTTCTCGTGGCTGAACAACTCTAACTCTCTCAGTTCATAGGAGAAGTGCTCCTACCCTCCAGTCATCTTCATGGCCCTCCTCTGGACTTAGGCCAACTGGCCCATGTTCTTCTTATGTTGGGGGCCCCAGAGCTGAATGCAGAACTCTAGATGAGGTTTCCCAAGAGAGATGTAGAGAGAGAGAATCACCTCCTTCGAACTGCTAGCCATGCTTCTTTTGATGCAGCCCAGGATGTGGTTGGTTGTTCGGGCTGCAAGCGTACATTGCTGGATCATGTCGAGCTTTTCATCCACCAGCACCTCCAAATACTTCTCCTCAGGGCTGCTCTCAGTCCATTCTCTGCCAACTCTGTATTTGTGCTTGGGATTGACCTAACATGACCTTGTTGAATTTTGCCAGCCCACTTCAAGCCTGTCAAGGTCCCTTGGAATGGCATCCGTTCCCTCCAACATATTGACAACACCACTTAACTTGATGTCGATGACAAACTTGCTGAGGGTGCATTTGATCGCGCTATCCATGTCATTGACAAAGATGTTTGTCGATAACAATTCCTACCCCTGATGAACAACACTTGTCACTGGTCACCACTTGGATATTGAGCTGTTGACCACAACTCTTGAGTGTCACCATCCAGCCAATTCCTTATCACCGAG
>WEKX01015203.1:19190-63536 GCA_013390025.1 Pitta sordida | reverse complement strand
TTAGATGGTGAGTTGGACTAGATGATCCTTGTGGGTCCCTTCCAACTCATAATTTTCTGTGATTCTGTGATTCTGTGCCTTAGCCTAGTTTCCAGAAGGATCTTAGTATTACTTACTCATTGCATCGCTTCTAATACAAAAGATACTTTGCACATTAGTAGTGTGGCTTGAAAGCAGATCTGCAAGTGTTAGCACTGCCATTTCTAACCCATTTTACTCACTAATTTTAGGGACTTTTTTTTTTTTTAAAAAATTCTATCGGCCAACAAAGAAAAGAAACTGAGAAGGGAAATAAGAACAGGGTCTCCTTCGTGGTGGTAAATGATATGATGGTAATTTTCAAATTTGTGACAGACCCTACTGCCTGAAGGGATTCCAGTTTGATGGTATCACCTGAGAAATAATCTGAAAAATAATAACAGGAGTAAATGCATTAGATGAGTCTTTACTCGCCTTTGCCTGGTGAGCTGCATGGAGGAGTGTGGTTCCTTTCTCATTACTCTGAGTGAGTTTTCTCTCTTTTCTGTCACCTCGTTATTTGCCAATAAGGCAGTGAAAGTATGTCTCCATCAAAATAGTCAATATAGGTGCAGGGTGTGCATATATACCTGACTGGCTTTAATCATTGACGTTGTGCTGGAATAGCTGTAGCAGCTGCAAGGAGATGATCTTCAGTTGCTGTAGTTTGGGGTTTTTTCTTTAAAAACCCATAAGAGTCTGGAGTGTGAAATTTTATGAGGCTGATAGATTTACCAAGATAAGCAGTCCAGTTTGTTGAATAAGCAGGATTCATGTTTCCCTTCTTTTGTGTGTTTTGCAAGTAAGATTTTTTGAAATCAGGTTGATTGTTAAGTGCCTGAGATAGCATGTTATGGTCAAGTGACATTTGTACCTGAAATGCCTTAATGAAATGCCTTAATGAAATACCTGATATGTCTTGAAATTATATTTGCTTGTCCAAGAATTAAAGAAGTATAGGGTTAACAATTTGATGACAAAAATAGAATTATATTCATTACAGCTAGTCCTTGTAGTTAATGCTAATCCAAAAGCCCATTTTGATCTAGGGACCATATTGTATATAATTTAGAGGTTTGTAGAAAAATTGGATTGAAAAGGATATCTGGGGATCCAGTCCAGTCCTCTTCTCAAAGGCATTCAAATCAGAATATAGCTATAATAAAGTCCAAAGTTCAATATACACAACAGCATGCAAATATTGTGGAAGCACGTGAGAGGCTGTGAGAAAAAAAGGTCTTTTTGAAGTCGGGTTCTTTAACTCTATTTAAATGCCATAGTACAGCATGCTGTTGTAACTATACTGACTTCACCCTGTTTTGCCATGCAGAGTTAATTTTATTTCTGGCATCTCCACATGTCACTGGGAATAGAAACATCCCTAGAGCCAAGAGCTGACTCTTAGATCAGGTGGTGAAAGGGAATCCACAACATCTGCATGGGTCAGAAGGGAGGGAGGAGAATGCAAGCTGAAGGCCAGTGTATCTCAAAAATATCTTAAAAAATCCTCTACCTACGTTCTTTGTTCTGAAAAAACACTTGGGAAAAGAAACTATTTTCAATCTCAGAAACACATTTCTGTTTCAAGTTAGAAAAGATACAGGGGGGATCAGTTCAACACCAATGGGGAGATACCATGGTTGGCCAAATAGATCCTTCCCATTTTAAGTTCTTTCACAGAATGACATAATTTAAAGTGAAAAGTATAAAAAAATCATGTAATATCAAGAGGAGTGTGACAAAACAAGTAGCTGTGCACTTCACTAAGCGCAGCTTACGAACAAAATGGTAGTAGGACAGTTCACATTGTTTGTTTGCTTAAGAAATCTCTATTTTTTAGAAAGAAATGCATTGGTCTTAACATGAGTATTGTCACTGTGGAATAATGAAAGCTAGTAATTTTTGTGTTTCCACATGAAAACATCATGCTGCTCTGTCTCCTGCCTGCCTTGTGGATCAGAGATGACACTGAGCTGACTGATACAGAAATAAAATAGATAAAAAATAAGATTCTATTTCCTTTGCAGGCCATAGGACACAAACGGGTTCATTGCACTTTAGAAAGGGAAAAAAGTGCCACCTTGGACACAGCTAGGGCATTAAGGATCAAACTCTTCTCTTTGCAGCACAAATGTAAATATTGTTTGTCTAGTGATTTTAATGGCGGTTTTGAAGGTATCCAACTGTTGCTGCAAGAATACCACAAATAACTTGGAATAGACTTCAGGCCTAGCAAAATGTCAGGTATGAACACATACTGGAGCAACATCGTTTAATTTAAAATAAAACCCCTATAATGTGTAGTTTAAATTAAAAATCAGAATTTAAGAAGTCCTTTTGAAAAGACAGAGCTTCTTTCACTAAAAGCTCTAATTTTAAGGAGGCTTTCAGACACATTTCTAACTTTAAAATACTCTGATTTTTTACATGATTTAGCATTTTTTAGAATCTTCACTCACCTTTAAGGTTTTGATATTTTTTCACATGATATCACACATGCTGTGTCATCTGCTTTGCACTTGTGAAAATGAGATTGTTCTCAACAATGTCAAGTAGAGATATACATGGAGTCATAGGGGATAGTGAGATGCAGAATCACTTGAAGCTGTATTTTAAGGCTTTATGGCTGACAATGCAGATGTTCTTTTTCTGCAGGGACCATCTTTTTCTTCTGTGTATTTACAGCACTTAGCACAGGGTGTTCTGCTGCATGACTTGGGCTGGTAGGAAGAATAACATATGCATGTTAGACATCCTGTAGAGACAAGACTGCTATTTTACTGTGAGTCTAGGTCAGATGTGGCTGAATATTGTGGTGTTGACTTATTTGGCTAACCTATAGGTAAAGAAACTTAAACCATGTCTCTCACTGTGTATTTGAGAGTGAAACAAATATTGGACAATATTAAAAAACAACCAGAGAAAATACTTACTCTTTATGTTCTCCATCAGTAACTACAATGCCAAAACCATCAGAGATTGGTTTGTATATAGTTATATTGTATAGTTCTCTTGTGTATTGATGCCATCCTGCTGAACTCTCCATCATTAGTTGTGTTGTACATCAGTGTGTTCAAGAGAAAGTCCAGCCCCTCTTGTTGGTAAGGTAAAACTCACTGTTATAATTGTAAGTGAGGCCCAATTCCCATTTCCCTCAAAGCCATGTATGTAAGTGATCCTGTGTGAGGGATTGGTGAAGATACGCTATTCCAGGACATCTTTTTGTTGTACAGGGTACTGCATACTGAAACTCAGTGTACTTTCATTAATACAAACAATTTCAGTGGGAGTCATCTCTGATTTTTGTAATGTACGGGTGTGGATCTCTGTGGCAAGCTGAAAATTCAGCAGAAGTGTTAGTTAATTATAAAATTCATGAATATATGATTTTTCTAAATATATTTTTGAAATGAGTTTGTAGTGATATGTCAGTCTCTAGTTACAAGCCGTGGTTGTTACTCATTCTTGGAATGAGTGACACTGTTTCTCGTACACTAGGAAAGACTATATGGTTACTCAAATTTATAGATAAGTGGCAGAAAAAATTTGGTTTTATTTATAAAGCAGACAAATCCTTCTAGTAATGAGGTAATGCAATCTGACATATTTGATCTTGTTTTGGGAGAGCTAGGTGACCTTTTGAGTTCCTGTTTCCTTTGACAATATAGCTGTGAAAGAAAACCTGGGAAATAAAAAAAAGAGCGAGCAGGAAGTGAAACTAAAGGATTTATCTATTGAGTGAGGCTGATCCTGCCTTTTTGTAGGCATGGAGCCAGTGGACTCTACCTAGCTGCAGATACTGGTAGTGATCTAGTTAGAGCCACGTGGAACTTTGTGGTGAGGAATTTATAAAGGTGCGAAATAAAAAAAAACCCTAAGGTTTGATTAATTTAAGCTTTGACTTAGGTCGGTCTCTTAGGTAAGCAATCACTTTTGAAAGTAAGGACATTTCTAAATTAAGGGGAAAATAGTACTGTGAAACTACAAGTCAAATTCAAATAAAAATACAGTCGGCCATGTTGCACTTCGTGGATCTTAGCGGCATGATTTTTTAGCGATGTAGGCGACCTGTTTTGCAACTGCGCATGTGCGACCTGCCGCGGTGGCGGTGGTGGCCTGGGCGGCGGCCCGGGTGGTGGTGGTGGTGTGGGCAGCAGCAGGGGTGGCCCGAGTGGCCGCGGTGGTGTGGGTGGCTGCGGCGTGGGGGACTGCAGCGGCCGTGGCAGCTGTGGGGGTGGCACGGGTGGCGGTGGCGGCGTGGCCGCCATTCAACGCGGAAGTCGGGCTACGCAGATCCCAAATAAGACTGCAGGTCCGCGTTATAGGAGACCCGACTGTATATGCAAATTTATACACATCTGGCAGGATTAGTCGCATCATAGTAACTGTGATAGTCTAGGACTATCGGACAATTTTAGAGATAATAACTCTCATTATTTGTTTACTCTAGGTAATATATTTAGAAAATAGATGAATCTTTGGAAACCAAAGCTTTTCTTTGATTCATGATCGAAACATTCTCTTCTCTTTTGCGAGTTAAAGGAAGCAGCTCTGCTTGGAAAGCATGAGAATTGTAAGCACAGTGCAATGGTCCACCTGAGTCCATCTCCATGTAGTACTAGAGTTACAGTCGTTGGAATCTATTGGTGATTTAATGTTTGTATTTTGATAGTACATAGGGCATCCGCCAATTTTGTACTTAGGGGGAAGTTCCTCAAATATGGTAACTAAATGTCCTCTTTCCTAGTTTGCACGCAAGGGATATGGGCTGGAACAGTGAGTCTTTGAGGACTGATCTTTAAGCGGGATGATTCTTCCAGTTGCAGCAATGGGTGACAATTTTCTTACATCCAATATTTGTGATGGGAATTTAGAGATTCAAAAGTGAAACATATCTCAGGACCTACGCATTTTTACATGAGTGGCATAGCTTGTTTCCTGCTACCCTGTTTTCATGACTGATTGAGCCTCTGCTGTACATATCCAAAGAGACTGGCTAACTCTACACATTATAGTCAGTATTTAAAGACTGATCCTCTATTCTTTAGACAGAAGACAAAAGCAAATAGTTTGAGGTGGGGAGGAGAGAGACTGTCCAACTCGGAATAACCTGTGAACCTGTGACCACAAGACGGTAGTTGACCCTGTTAAATATATAAAAGAAAGAAGGATTTCTGCAACAAGCAGAACGAGTTTCAGAACAAGTGAAGTAATTGTTACCCGAGATAATTGATCCCATGCCCAAAGTCTGATAGCAGATAAATGTGCCTGTTTACAGAATCACAGAATATTCTGAGTTGGAAGGGACCCACAAGGATCATTGAGTCCAACTCTTAAACAGCACCACTGCCTTCCTGGCGGGAATTGAACCCCTGGTCTCCCGCATGAGAGATGGGGACACTCACCACTGTACTAAAGTGGATTTTACATGGGTGATTTAGCATAGCAGTCTATTACTGATGAAAACTTTCATGCATAAGGTTGCTGTGCTCACTCTAAGCAATTCGGTGTCAAAATATGACCAAAACTGAGTTGCCCCAGCCAATCACGTTACTGTCATCTGCATATGTAAATACTGTGTTTTTCCCTGGTTGTGCGTTTTGAATGATTTTTTGCATTTTGATTGGTTTCAGGAGGCTGCTTGTCATTTTAAGACTGCAGCTGTTGCTGAGTAGTAATGCAGGAAAAGGGAATCCTTGCATTTTTATACCTATCAGAGTAACAGGGAACCTGTTCATACTTAAATATTTCAGGCAATTTCATTAGAAATAGAGAAATCTGTGTATCTTATTGGTTGTTACAAACTCTCTCCAGTGCCTGGTTCCCCTATTTAGACATCCAAAGCTGTGCCACCCAGAAAACTCACCTCTGCTTCTGATGCTCTTCAACTGCTTCTGGTTTCAGAAATGTGGCAGGCATGACCTTGGCATGTACTCTGGGTGAGACTCCTTCTACCAGGATTTCATCACCAGAGTCTTTATAAACATTTTGCTGATGATGATTACTCTGAAAAGAACATGCCCATCAGTTCACATTAGGATCATTAGGCAAGTTCAGCTTCTGCAGCATCAGTATCAGAACCAGGGAGTGTTGGAACACAGTGGAAGGACTTCATTTGCCATCTGTAAATTTTGGTAAATAAAATACATACAGTGCCCCCCCGCAATTCGTAGGAGTTGGAATGATATTTATTTAATGGGCCTGAATGCTTATAGAACTAAATGAATTTTTCAACACTTTAATTAATGCTTTGAGATACAGAAAAAAGAATATTTGATACACTAGACAAACGTGTAGACTTTGTTAGAGATTCTTTCTTGCATATGTTCTGGTTTTTTACATGCTTTCTTTCATATCCTCCCTTGCTGACGTTCTCCTCTTCTTTTTCTGATGGCATTGAATTTTTCCATTTTACAGACTGGTAGAAAGATGCCTGTAATCCCATTTTTTGTTCTTTGTGCCTAATCCTGTGGCCACTGGTTCTTGGGAAGAATTCTGAGACCTATAGATCAGGTCTTTCACACGAGTGTGTTGGAAATACATTATTATTTTCCATGCATCTCTGTTTCTTTCTCAGAACAACCATTTGCAACCATCAGTTGTGACTCAGTTATGCAATGATTGTTGAAAACCTGAAAAGATTTAAAGAAAATGCCACATGAAACTATTAAAAAATAGGTCTTCTTTCTGGCCTGTATAATGCAATAGCTGTTGCTGAGCTGACATAAGGATAGCAGGGCAAAATTTGGCCCTTTGAACTTGTGTGGTTGCCTTCCCATCAGCACTTTCTGCAGTGTGGGAGACAGACCGATCAGCAGAATCAGAGCTTCATCCTCTGAGCAGCGCATTGTCCTTGAACCTCCTGGGGCTGGAGAAGATTCCAGGACAGCAGTCAGGTCATACTGCAACTGAGAATGATGATCACTCTGTCCCAGCCCACGCAAGGAGTGTTTTGGCATCTGCTTCTGATGAAGCCCTTCACCTTCTCCTCTGCTATGAGCAGAGGTGTTGCTGTGACAGATGCATGAGGTCAAGGAGCACATAAAATGTGAGAGAAAGGGCTCCAGAAGAGAAACCAGCTTTAATCAGTGGAGGACTGGTTTAGCTCTCATACAAAAGAAAAAAACCAACTCGTAACAGCAAACCTAATGCTTTAGCACAACAAAGAGGATAACAACTATAATTGGAACAAATGTCTGCACTTTCTCAATTAATTAATCATTAATTGCAGTGAACATTTTATAGGTCGCAAATTGTTTAAAGTTAAATCCTCCCCTTATGTGAAACAGGTATATCCAAGTCATATATCCTGCCAGTCTGCTGTATTGATTTTAGCCATTAGTCAGTCTTTTGAAGAGGAAATGCACATTTGTAGATGTGTCTTGGAAATGATTAGTGTTGGCTAGAACTAAGTATAGTGCAGGTGGGAGTGTGCAATCTCTTAACCAGTACTGTTCATGCACTGTAGTGCTTGGCAAGGCAGTTCCCCTAATATGACACTGTTGAATAGCAGCTATAATATTGCTGTAAAATGAGTAGTGCGTATGTGACAGAGATAAAGCCAAGGATTGTAAGTAAGATCTCTACATTCAGCTATACCTTTTATCCTAAATTGCATAGGGATGGAATGGGGGAAAAGGGACCAAATACTTAGAGGTGAAATACCAAAGCATTAAGACACTGCACCACTTAGATTTCAGAGCCTGCAAGAACATGCTCTTGCACCTCGGTATAAAGTTTGCTGTCCTCAGACATGCTGAACTAAAGCTCGAGTTTAAAAAACTGTTAAAGAAGGAGGTACCAGTCATCTCTGTAAGCAAAGGGCAGCTGAATGCAAATTAATTAGTATTAGGGCTTCTAATAGGACTACTTTGGGAAGTTCAGATTATAGAACTTGGCACAGACCTTTATTTTCACTAGTCTCATATAGGGTGATGATTGTTGAAAACCCAGAAGCCTTCGTGAAACAAGCTTTCTAGCACGTATCTGGGGTTTCTGGTTCTTGTGTGTTTTCCACCAAAGGCTCAGCAAAGTTTCCCAGCAAAGGCCATTAGACTTGGAAGGGGACCACAGTGAATATTTTACGCAGCATAATTCTGCATTGGGTAGGATTTGGCAGTCTTGTAGTGAGAGGGTGCTGGCCTCCATTGGTTCCCTTCTTTCACTGTGTGTAAAAGCTGTGTTTTCGTACTGTTTCATGGTGACAGAATTCCCTTAATTATCTCCAAGACTGTCACTCAGCCAAAGGGATTAATTCTTCATTCTTCTGGGATGGTAGAATCTGTGCCTTGTTCACTGTTAACCCCTAGCAATCCCCATCTGATACAGTAACTCTGAAAACAAATTTACCCATTTTCAAAGAGAAGAGGAAGAGTTATGAATGATTATCCAAAAGAGATGCCATCTCTGAACTTTATGTCTGAAAGTGCTCAATTCAAAGTGCAGATTTTTGCGTACATTCTTTACACATGAAATAGAAATTACCCAGAAGTCTTCAAAGAAGTCTTCCTATGGTTTAGAGATTTTAAGGCAAGAAGAGGACTGTGAGGTACTTGATATGCTGTCTTGTGTAGTACACAACATAGATCCTCACTTAGTATTTTAAATTTTGAGCCTAACAAGTTCCAGCCGCATACTTTTAACTAGCTTTCCTGAGTTGACACGTTCTACCAAAGAAGCAAGATACCATGAAGTGGATATTTAATGGATATGTAGTGGATACCTGAAGGAAAATGGTTGCATTTGATTTACTTACTGAGAATTCACAGAATCACTCAGAATCACAGAATCAATTAGGTTGAAAAAGACCTCTTAGATCATTGAGTCAACCTATGGCAGAGCACCACCATGTCAACTGGACCATGGCAGAAAATGCCATGTCCAATCTTTCCTTAAACGTTTCCAAGGACAGTGACTCCACCACCTCCTTGGGCAACCTATTCCAATATCTAATCACCCTTTCTATGAAGAATTTCTTTCTTACGTCCAACCTGAACTTCCCCTGGTGCAGCTTGAGGCTTTGTCCTCTTGTCCTGTTGAGTTGACTGTTAGAAGAGGCCAATCTCCACCTGGCTACAACTTCCTTTCTGGTAGTTGTAGAGAGTGATAAGGTCACCCTTGAGCCTCATCTTCTCCAGGCTAAACAACCCCAGCTCCCTCAGCTCTTGTCACAGGATTTACTCTCCAGACTCATCATCAGCTTTCTTACCCTTCTCTGAACCCACTGCTGCACCTCACAGTATCACAGTATCACAGAGTTAATAAGGTTGGAAAAGACCTTGAAGATCATCAAGTCCTACCTATAACCCGACTAAAACCTAACATCTATAACATTTATATCATGACCCTTAACATCTCATCCAGTCTACCCTTAAACACTTCCAGGGACCGTGATTCAACCAGCTCCGTGAGCAACACATTCCAATGCTGGATCACTCTTTCAGTGAAAAACTTTTCCCTAATGTCAAGTCTAAACCTCCCTTGCTGGAGCTTAAGACCATGACCTCTCATTCTCTCTCCAATGGCCAGAGAGAACCTCAGTGTTCTTCCTGAAGTGTGGGTCCCAAAACTGGACACAATACTCAAGGTGTGGCCTCACCAGTGCTGAGTACAGGGGGACGATCACTTCCCTGGTCCTGCTGGCCACACTATTCCTGATGCAAGCCAGGATGTCATTTGCCTTCTTGGCCACCTGGGCACCCTGCTGGCTCATGTTCAGCTGCTGCTAACCAGCACCTCCAGGTCCTTTTCCACTGGGATGCTTTTAATTTATGTTGTATGTATTCTTTCACATGACCTGATCATAATTCTTGGAGCATATACAAGTCTGTATTTACAGTGAATTTGTGACTTTGAATGCTGTAGTGAGTTTTGCTAGTTTCTGTGGCCTCTTGCCAACCAGGTAGTGGTCTTCTGCAGAGTGATCTACGTCAATTTACCTTTCTCAGCTAACCCTCTGAACACATCAAACTGTTTGTCTTGAAAGAAGCAAAGCTGTATTAGTAGTTCCAGATACCAACTACTGTACTACTCAAATATTAAGGTCTTTCAAGGTCTTTTTTTTCCTATTCTTTTTAAGTGATAAACATGCGTATGAATGCTAATGCAATGATAATGCAATGCTAATGTATTGTGAGCAGTGGTGTAACCATTTAGCTTGCAATGCATTACATGAGCAGGAGCACATGCAGAAATCCAGAAAGTAGTGATGGGGAAACTACAGGCCACTTTCTTTTCCGATTCTTTTCTTCTCCATTGAGTAAATATGAACCTGGGCCTGATAATTTTGACAGCAAAATGATTTTGCACTGCAAAATGCTGCTGCTTCTTCTGTTCCACATTACTGAGTGTTTTCAAAGGAAGAGGTATCCAAACAGTGAAACTGCCAATGAAAGAGCCATGAAAAATTTTCAGGATTCTTTTTATTAAAAACATACATTATGTATGTGTTCTTAAATCCGCTGGCAACTATCTAGTTAATTCAGTTACCTTAGCTACTTCACTGAGGACTCGTCCTGTTCAATAGGGAATGAATTATTGTAATTTGCGATTGTCATAAAATAAAACTTCACATTCATGCAATTACAGTGGATCAAGTTAACTTCTTGTTCCAAAGCAACTTGTTCATACGTGTCACTATGTAAATTTTAAACCCATATTTTTTCAAAATGTTGTAATAGTTAATAAAGACTTTTTCAGGCATCTTCTATGATCCTTGATGCATATCTGAGACCTACATTAAATATGGAGGATTTTAGATATACATATAATATTGGTAAAATTATCAGTTGATCTCTGTGTATAGACTAAATTAAAAAACCCCCAAAACATTGTGGTGTTATGGTGGTCAATTTGGAGAACAATTTCTGGACACGACAAAATTCACGAGCATATTTTTAAAATATTTGCAGACACTTTACGTTCGATATCCTATAGCCAAAATAGTGCACCTCACTCTTGAATCTCATTTAAGATACACTGGTCTGAAATCAGTAACTTTCTAAGTATTTCTGGTCAAGACCTAGTTACATTTCTGTCTTTCATGCTAAATACAACACCAAGAATGATACTTAAGCTATCGAGAGGAAAAGAAGACAGGGGATACATGCATAATCTGGTATGTTTCATTGCTTGTGCCAGCTTCTTCCATGGCTATAAATAACCGTGTTTATACACAAGCCATTTTCTTGATAAAAAGTTCAAAGCAGTTTTCCAATTAATGCAGAGTATGTGTTACTATTGTGGAAAAAACAGAATTAACTGGTCTCAGAGTGACCACAGAGCAAAATGCACTCTTCAAATGTAGGCTAATGCTCCTATTCCATCCGCTGAAAGAAGTCCTTAGGTAATCATAATTCAAGAATATCTGCTCTGGCTTGTGTATATGGACACACCTATATATTATGTCTTTTATGAAAGTTAATAATGGACTGGTGTGTAGAATGGGGAACCTTATTTTTTTTTCATCTTTTTGGACCAATCCAGGGTATCAGCATTGCATGCCACATGTTCAAGTTATTGTAACTCTGCAATATCATGCCTCAGGACTCAGTGGCGTTAGTCCACCCTTGGTATGGACAGCACCCTTAGGAACATGGAGTGGTTCTTGGGGTTTTCCTGTGCAGGGCCAGGAGTTGAACTTCAGTGATCCTTTTGGATCTCTTCCAACTCAGGATATTCTGGGATTCTATTATTTTGGTTTGTGTTTTTTTGTAATTCATTGACACAGATGTTTTTTTGAAATATCCCTCAGATATCTATGATTGGGCGCTTAAGCACAAGATGCTGAACAGGACGGAACAATGTTCTAAAGAAAAATGCAATTTTTCTTTTTTGAGAAGCCAACCCATTGTATCTTGCAGTCTCAAGGTCAAACCGGTTGCCCGGTAGGTGATCACTGAAAAATTTTCCCAATCTCTTCTGTGGTGGAAGTTTGGAAGATTTCTCTGCAGTGTGGGGTTTACTGCAGTTACAGAAAAATCTTTCTCCGTTCTAGCTGAATAGTTTCTTGCCATTTCTGCAGGCATTGCTTGTTTGTGGCAAGGGTATACCCTTTGTGTTTTCCAGTGACAGAAAGCAGATTAGGAGGTGGTAATATAATTTTCTACCTGATACCACTAAGGCCACAGTGATAAGCCTGAGTTTAGACTACATGATGCAATAATTGTTTTGGGTTATAATATTCTTGAAATCTTTTAGTAGTTTGGATGCTAATAATGAACAATCTCTTGGTCCAGTATTTTTGTTTTGATTCATTGGGAGTACTGGAAAGATCTTGTAATTAGTTTGTTGTGGGTTTTTTTTCCCCCACAAAAACATTGAATTTCGCATTCATACATATCCATGCAGTCTATAAAGGCAGAAATGCCCCTGCAGATATTGAAGAAGCCAGCTCAGATGAACAGAAAATTCGTTACTTGTATTTCACAGTACTGGTATAAACAAGATTGTGATAAAAAGAAGAGTTTACCAAAGATTATCAGTATTGTTAGAAAACAAGAATCTGCTGTGACTGTAAACATTTACATGCATTTTGGTATCTGGCAGCAGGCCACTGGGACTATTGCCTCCTGTCGGGTGTCCACAGCAAGTACCAAGTTCTGAGGGAACTGAGAGGAAGAAATAGTCCTGGAGTGTTTGTAGAGTGCACGGAGGGAAGTGTTTGACCTTTTGATGTGGATGATAGGGCAGACAGTGGCCTCTAGAGGACGGTTTTGGGTACAGACGATCATTCTCGCTGGTCCTGGGAGGCCAGAGACTCCTGTGCTATTTCATATCTTCTTATAAATGACCTGGTTAGATTTATCAAGTCAGCTGAGGATGATGCGAAAGTTTAGGGACTGACACACAGACACTGAAGGACATGACTACAAGGGAGCAATGATTGATTGGGAAGAGAAGTGATCCGTACTACTTGGTAGCTTGCAAAGAGAACAGTAACTAAGCATGACTTTGGGGCTGCCAAAGGAAAAAAACCCGAAGAAACATCTAATGTCGTGGTATAGCATTTTATTATGTCCTTTATCTGAAAAATATTACAGTCCCATTGAATGGAGAGAGAGTATTAACGGTCTTCAGGCTGAGTATTTTGGTCTTTGAAAGATTTAAGACTCACTGTTTTTACCTTAATAGACTTAGACTGGCTGTCCAATAAATTCCACGATGTGCTCCAAGTAAGAAATCTGAAAAAAAGTGAAAGAAATATTTTATTAGGTTTTTTTAAAATAGTCACAGTAATTTTATGGCCTCCTTGTAATATAGCAATTATAAAATTTTCAAACAGAAGTGTAATCTTCAAGCTGCTGGTACCCATTTAATGTGCAAAATGCTTTTTCCTCTCTTAAGAAACTGAGAAGCTAAGATTTAGTAGATGATTTCTTTTCTCCAGCCCTGTGCTGTTAATCCAGGGCAGTGCTATTTGCTTCTGTTTCACTGAGGGTTATTTGCTGCATTCTGAGGTGGTCCAGAGGGCTTGTTTACAAGTTACACATACATTTTGCTCTCTGTGTTTGTCCACTAACATTACTTTAATAATAAAGCTGACCGGCTGTGGAAAAAGAGCAAGATTGGAACTGATGCAGCTACATAGCGTGTAAATGTCAATTCAAATTTAAAGCATTTACTAATCATATGCCAAGAGTTAGTGAAGCCCTATATTCTGGCTCTAGTGTTTGCAGCAATTCCAGTTGCAGCAGGGTGAACAACTTGCATGGTCTGTCTCTGCTGAGTCCTATCCCCTGCTACTCTCCTTGCAGACCCCGTTGCCCTATTTGTTGCTTCCCCCTTTTCAAAATGTGTGTCAGAACTGTATTGTGTCATATCATTTCTTATCAAACCATATATCATATGATAGAGAGAACTAGAGAGAAGTGTGGTTATTCTAACATGAATGTTGCAATGAATCCAAATGAATTTTGAACAGTACACCTGACTGCTGGTCAGTGGTATTGCTTACTCCATGGGACAGGTGTCTCCAAGTTGGATTAATGTCCTGATTTTCCAGCATAACTGCACTTCTCTTACCAAAATCTAAAGGGTGCCAGAATGCCGATTTTCTAAGCGTTCCTGCTCCTGCCTTTAATTTACCCTGCAAGTTTGCAGATCCATGCACATATGCCTTCGCACATGTGATCTGTTTGTATTCCATGTAATCCCATTACTATGGTTCCCATGCATCTGGCAGTCCTTAATGTGTTTATCTTCATGACAGTCTTTCCTGACAGACATGTATTTTCATCGTGTATTACAAAGAGGAAGCTATGTGCCTTTTTTCAAAGTTTTACTGGAAGACTGTGGCAGAGTTGGCTTAGGTATTGACATGGCACTCACTTGCTTAGCCTTCCTCCTTTTAGCAGCAGTATTGTAATCTGGCAGGGGATATGGATACCTGTAGTTTCTGTGCCTTGAATTTTGAATCCCTGTATCTTTCTGCAGAGGAAGCAGCTATTTTACTGGCACTTGTGACAATGTCATACACTCAATGAGAAGATTTATCTGAGCTTTTATTATAAGTTTCGTAGTTTTGTGATTTCATTCCAAACTATCTGGAAGGAAAAAAAGGACAACTAGAATAAGTGTCAGTGGAAGAATGAGCTTTTCAGATGGAGATGTGACCGTGCCTATGAGAAAACATGGCATGATAAAGGAAGGGATGACATTGGGTAAATCAGGCAAGACGATAGGATTGCAAGGGAGATGTAAAGAAGATAAGTAAAATAATGAGGACAGCTGGGATATCTGTGCATAGCAAACAATTTGCTTGGCAAATTTGTCCTTGTTCCCTCTTTGTGAATTGTGTATGAACAGATTTTTCTTGATTTTTTTAGTTATTCAAAACTGTTTGACAAAGATATCTTGTGAACAGATTTAACATATGCATTGCTGGTGGACATATTCTCATTACTATTGTTGGATGGCTGATGGTCACAGCCTTATAGTACTGGTTTTGTGCCTACTCTAGTCAGGGTACTGAGCTGCTGATATGTGACCTGGGTGACCACTCTCAGCTGCTTATTCCTCACAGTGTACACTTTAAGAACAATCCAGGGATAAAATTGCTTTTAAGAATCTCTCTGATAAGAGACAGGAATATTGAACACTGTCAGTAAGGTCAAGGTCAGTTTACATGGCAGAAAAAAAGGCTATTTTTCACACAGAGTATATTTGCAGTGAATAACTTACCCAACTGTGGACACTGTAAATCCACTTTGGCAGATGGTTAAGTCTATGTTGTGACCCTTGTTTCCACCCCAGGGATTGTTTCCTGAGTGTGGCCTCATCTGGGTTGGCACTTTAATCTGAAAATACTTTTTAGGATGTTACAAATCTGTCTAGATGAAGTTACACATTTCAGTGGATAAGAAATCTAAAGATTACTGGAAACTTAACATAAACCTCATTTGTTGTAATTTTTCATGCCTCTCCCAACCTGTGTAACAGTGAGCGTTGTGGTAGTAAGTACTGTTTATGTAAGGAACCTTTTATGTTTTTTAATGAACTTAATAGTTTTATGTGATTATCCATCTGATCTATGGTTAAAAGACTAACAAACAAATGTGTGAGCTAACAACTTCAACACATCTAATTCCAATAAATTGTTAAGCAAGAATAAATTTTTTTAAGGGGTGTGAGGGGGGCACAAGTGTAGAACACTTCATATGTCACAGCAGATATTGCTTTTACTATTTAAAAAGTGCAAATAACCTGGTAGAAGCTCTTATGAAGTGCTGCAAGCTTTGGTTATTCTATCATTCCTTTTTTTTACTTACAGAATGTATTTTGTTTAGAAGGTCGAAATACAATGTTTAATATTTTTTGCCCTTCGCTCACAGATGCAACTGTAGGAGTATTGCAGAGGCTGACATAGTTTTTAGCAGTTATGTTGGTGTAACTTTGTCTCTGTATAAAAGACATGGTGAGGAAGATCTGTTAAAAGATGAAAAATAAGGGGATAAACGCTGTATAGATTTCATTAGCTTTATTGTTAGTGAGGTCTTTGGTATCCAGAAAGGAACAATTCTTTTAAATAAAGATCAAAGACCATGATGTTACTCATCTGGGTTTTAGTGTGATGGTGGTAGGAACTCCACCAAGTCTCACCAGCTGTGCCGAGTGTTACAGTCTCTACTGGGAGGTAAATATGACAGGTCTTCCTTTCTAAACTGAAGGCAAGACTTCATGATGCAGTCAATGCCAAGTATCTCTCTCTTAAGCCCGTAAAGGACAATCAATGTCTGCAGCAACTCGTATTTGGTGTAGGTGGCAAGGTGTTGGTGGGGGGCTGCAGAGCCTGTGAGGTGTTCAGGATCTGCTATGCCAGTTCCATGGGCCTCCACAATGGATCTGCTGCAGGACACAGCTGAGCCCATAACCCAAGATAGTGGCATCTCTGTAGTAATGTAAGGACTAAAGTGCTCCACTCCATAGGCAGAGGGGAGTGAAGGGAAAAAAGTGTGAGAAACAACCTTGCAAACACCAGTGTCAAAGAAGGAGGAGGAGGAGGGGGAGGAAGTGCTTCCAAGCACCGGGGCAGATACTCCTCTGAGGCTCATAGAGAAGATGATGGTGGAGCAGGTATTTTCATGCAGCCTGTGGAGAGGACCATGATGAACCAGGTATCCATACTATGCCCTATGGAGGATCCTGTGCCAGAGCTAGTGGATATTTCCAGAATTATCTGTGGTCTGTGGAGAGCCCATGGAGGAGCTGGTTTATTGTGAAGGACTACAGTCCATGGAAGGACTAGAACAGGGGAAAAGTGTGAGGAGGAGTGACAGAGAGGAGCTGTTCCAGACTGACTCCATCTCTACTTCCCCAGTCTCCTCTGCTGTTTGGGGTGGGGAATACAGGAGTTGGGAGTAGAAAATGAAGTTGAGCCTGGAAAGAACAGGGAGGTGAAGGGAAGGTGAGGTTTTTTGTGTGTTTCTTTCTAGTTAATTTGCAATAAATGAAATCAATTTTCCCAAATTTATGTCTATTTTGCCCTTGATGGCAATTGTTAAGTGGTCTCAGTGGTCTTGTCCTGACCCATGATTCTTTTCATCTTGTTCACCCATAGTTTTGAGGAAAGGTAGTGCAAGAGCATCTGAGTGGGTGTCATCAACCTACCACACAATAATCATACCAAAGGTTGCAATTTCTAGAAGTAATGTGTCAGAAAGAGTGGATCAGTTCTTAGTGTTGAGGAGCAGTATTAAGAGTATATACATTAACAAACTAAAACTGACGTTGTGGTGTGGTTATAAGTTGTGGAAGGAAATACAGGTTGAGTTTTCAGAGTTTGCACTCTGAAATGTTCAAGCATACATTGCAAGATAATGTTCCCCTTTGGGTTGAGAGAGTGAGAGGAAGAAACAAGCTTTTCTAGAGAAACTTTGTAACAGCAAAGAATTAAAAAATACAGCCCAGAAAACATGATTAAAGTTGAAAATGAGTTGTGTTTGTGGGCTAGTTTTGTCTTCATTCAATTTGACACTATTGAAATCTAGTTCTTACAGACTGAATGAGCTTAAAAACTAACAAGTTTGGGTAACTGCAGTTAACTAGAGATGCAAACTTTTATCCTGTAAGTCGGTTTGGAGATCAACTGTTGAAATGCACAGTCACAAATATCTTAGACTTTTCTGAGGCTGGTTTGATTGAGAGATAGATAGATGATAGATAGATAGATAGATAGATAGATAGATAGATAGATAGATAGATAGATAGATAGTTAGTTTAGTGATTTGGCCGTGGCTGGATGTGACTAAAGCCACTCTCTCACTTCCCCCTGCAAATGAGCGGGGAAACTGCCGCATGGATCACTTCTCTAAAGAGTGGAGTCCTTCAGACACAGGCTGATCCAGTGTTGGTCCTTCACAGGCCACAGGTTCTACCAGGAAAAAGCTCTGCTCTCCCACAGGCTGTAGGTGCTTGCCAGAACCTTGCTCCAATGTGGGCCTCCCACGGGGTCACAGCCTCTTTCCAGCATCCACCTGCTCCAGTGTGGCATCTTCCACGAGCTACAGGTGGATCTCTGCATCCCTGTGATACTCCATGTGCTGCAGGGAAACAGCTGCTCCACCATGGTCTTCACCACAAGCTGCAGGGGAGCCACAGCTCTGGCACCTGGAGCACCTCCTGCCCCTTCTGCGCTGACCTTGGTGTCTTCATTGTTGTTCACATGTTCTCACTCTGCTCTTCTCTGTCTGCCGTCTTCATCCAACCTGTAACTTTGTTTTCTCTCCTCTTAAATATGTTATCACAGAGGTGTTATTATCACTCCTGATTGGCCTGGCCTTGGCCGGTGACGGGTCCCGTGTGGAGCCAGATGGCATTGACTCTTCTGGACATGGGGGAAGCTTCCAGCAGCTTCTCAAAGAAGCCTCCCCTACACACCCCCATTCCCACTGCTATCAAAACCTGGCCACAGAAAACCCAATACAGAGAGAGAGAGAGAGAGAGAGAAACAGACAGACAGACAGACAGATCTTGTCCAGAGAAGTTGTGGATGCCCCATCCTTGTTGAAGGCTAGGCTGGATGTAGTCCTGAGTAACCTGATCTAGTGGACGGCATCCCTGCCAGTGGTAGAGGTATTGGAATTAGATAATCTTCAAGGTTCCTTTAAACCCAAACCATTCTATTCTATTCTATGACAAACAGACAGACAGACAGACATGTATGTATATAAGAAAATAACACACGTGTAAATGCACAGGGATTCCTTTTGCCTTGGTTCATCTTTTCCAACTACATATCTGAGAAAAAAAGTTTGCCTTCTACATTTTCTGCCATAATTTTTCTGACCCAGAGGCTTGACTATTTCACTCGCATGTGAAACTTCTATTTAATTCCTTGAGGATAAGATTAATATCATGCTACACATATTGCTTAAAAAATATATGATTGGTAGAGGTTTATCTATTTTCTTAGCCTTTTATAACCACAGGAGGTTTTAAGTGCATTTGACAAAATTATGCTATGTATATAGTTTCATTGGCAACTCTTTTAAATCTTCCATTTTTTAAACAAAGGCAGATATCTTGCTTAAAAAAAGTCACATTTCATAAACTGAAACCAAACAACAAACCTTGTGAAGGTGTCTGTCCATGCCCAAACTGGTCAGGCTTTTTCTGTGTAAGTGTGCCACTAAGAGTTACTATTTGGCAGATGTTTCATGTCTTTTGTGAAAAGAGTGAATGATGTCAGTCCAGTTTCTAGTAGAGGGTTCTATATCACAAAATCCACTCCCTTAATGAGTGCTAATTGGAATCCTTTTAGGAAGTATTAGTAGAAAGGCCAAGGACTTTATAAGCATGAAGAATAAATTAGCCTCTTTGTCCTGGGGGTGTACCCTCCAGAACACACATGAGGCACCCAGGCTTAATAGAATGTGGGCTGAAGATTGAGTTGAAAGTGCTGCCAATCGTTTAGTTTTTGGGGAAAGTACATTTATTTATGAAAACAAAATTATTAGAAAGATTAGAAAAAGTTAACTGAAACCCTACAGTGTTTATTAGATTAACAAAATAATATTTTGATCTTTAAAATATATTAGAAAATAGCATGACACTTTAATGGTCAGGAAAGAACAGGAACATGAAATAAAACTGTAAGATTGGTCTGAATGAGTAAAATGTAATACAAGTAGCTACACAGATGAAGGGCTTCTTTTTAAAAAGAGGAGGACTTACATACATGATCACTGCTCATGCTGTTGTACACACATACACAAAAAGGTTGTGAAAACAAGTTGAAGTGCATTTTTATATCTAAACTTTTTTCCTTATTAATGTTGCCGTTCTTTCTATAGAAGGATCCTATCAGGTTGTGTTGTGACACCAATGTATAATAAAGCATAGTGATGGATACCAAGAAGATACAATAAATTCACCAGCAATATGTGAAAGAGTATCAGTGCTGTGATTCTTGCTACTGCATCTGCCCTCTAAGATGTGTGTGGAAATCAGAGGAAAATTCTGCCTAGATCCTTCTTGTAACTTAGATCTCCCATTCATTCTTCCTTCACCCAAGAGAAAGTCAGGAAGAATAAAATGGTTTTGTGGTATGACTTAGAGGTTAATGAACTAAACTAGCAAAGCCATTCTAAATTAACAGCACTTTCTCACTCAAAGTGCCCTGCCTTCTACTCTGTCATGTATCAGAGAAAGTGCTAACTTGAGTGTATCAGCTCCCAGGGAACAGACCAGCTTTCAGACATGGTCTCAGAGGACTTGGTTTCTCACACTTTTGAGACTATGTACCATAAGCCCCCTTACTAACATGCTGCACTGGAAGAAGAAAAAATGGTTGTCATGGTTCTGACATCTCTAACTGGAACCTGCGAAGACCCATTTGCACGGCAGCTGGTACTTGGCAATGCATTTGCTTCAGCGAATACACTGGGATGTAGAGACACGCAGCAGGAGGAAGAGCTGTTTAGACTAAAGGACAGTATTAGCACAAAAATTAACTGAAAGTGAGAGGTCGATTTCAGATCAGCAGATCTTTAAGTCTCTGGATCAGCTTCCTAGAAGGAGTTTTATGAGCTGTTTGTGGGTTAATTTCTATTTATAAGCTGTCTTCACAATAGGAAGGGCCTCTGATTTATATCTACCCTTAAAAGTAGCCAGAAAGTAGGAACACTGTCTCTCTTGGCCACAGGAAGCTCACACTGAAGAAGGGTTTCTACATTTAGCTCTAAGACAATGTATATCTTTTGATTACTTCTACTTGATTAAAAGCTTCATTATTAATTCAGCTGCCTACTTGAACACTGTCTAGGTTTTCAGACTGCTGTGGCCAGACTGTTGTCTTACTCCAGGAGACAAGACCCTAGCACCGCATCCTGTGTCACCTTCACTGGCTGATTCACCTGATCTCTCCCAAATCTAGCTCTGCCCTGTTCTTTCCCAGCTTGTCTCTGCTTATATTTTCTATTCTTCTCTGACCTTCTGTCCTGTCATTTTTCCGAGCAGGTTACTCAAGGCTTTTTAACTCTGTCCTCTTCTAATGACAACTAGGGATAAGTCACAGGAGTTGTATTTTCTATGCCTAAATATCTTCCCAGCTCCAGTTACACATCTAATTTCTACATTAAACCTTCCCATTTAACACCTTAGGTTGTGTTGAACTTTAAAAGTTGTTCACTTTATCACTGGAGCTGTCTCGGTCTCCCACAGTGAGTATTCTACTGCTTTTTGTTTCAGCTTTTTTTTCTCCTTAGTCTTGCTACTATATTTTCACAAACCTGTTAACATTTTAGCCTTTTAGAATTGTTAAATGCATTTAACTGCCTCTATAAAGAATTTGGGGTTTTTTTACCTTGTTAGAAGGAGCTTGCATAAGGTGCATGTGCACAAGAATGATATACATTAGAGAGATGTTAAATGTTTTATCGTTCTTTTGTGTGGAGATGAGAGAAACAGAAATTGGTATATGCAGACATATACCTACACAGGATCAGCTGAACTTTGGGGAAGATTAATAATCTCATTTGTATTTGGACCCACATAAATAGTAATCACAGTTAAATAAAAAAATCTAAATATGGGAATTGCATAAGCAGCCTAATTTTCATTCTTCAAATGAGGAAGTACTCTGATTAGGGACTTGGAAGAAATAAGAGCTATTTCATGTCTATATCAGAGGGTTTGGAAATGGTGCAAAGATTATGTAGTAGTTAAGCAGTAAGGAAGATGTGTTGATCTGTTAGAGGGTAGACGGGTCCTGCAGAGGGATCTGGACAGACTGGAGAGATGGCAGATTCCAATAGAATGAGTTTCAACAAGTCTAAATGTCGGGTTCTGCACTTTGGTTATAACAACCCCAGGCCGAGCTATAGGCTGGGGATGGAGTGCTTAGAGAGTGAGCAGGGGGAAAGGGACTTGGGGATATTAGTGGACAGCAAAGTTAACATGAGCCAGCAGTGTGCCCAAGCAGTTAAGAGGCCCAATGGCATCCTGACCTGCATCAAGAATCGTGTAGCCAGCAGGGCAAGGGAAGTTATCCTTCCCCTGTACTCAGTGCTGATTAGACCGCACTTTGAGTATTGTGTGCAGTTCTGGGCCCCTCAATTTTAGAAAGATGTTGAGGTGCTGGAACAAGTTTGGAGAAGTGCAACAAGGATGATAAAGGGGCTGGGAGATAAGCCCTATGAGGAGCAGTTGAAGGAGCTGGGTCTGTTTAGCCTAGAAGAGAAGAGGCTCAGGGGTGAGCTTATCGCTGTCTATAACTACCTAAAAGGAGGTTGTAGACAGGCAGGGATTGGTCATTTCTCTCTGGCCACTGGAGACAGGACGAGAGGTCATAGTCTTAAGCTCCAGTGCAGGAGGTTTAGACTTCACATTAGGAAAAAGTTTTTCACCAAAAGAGTGATCCGGCATTGGAATGGGTTTCCGACAGAGGTGGTTGAGTTGCCAACCCTGGAGGTGTTCAAGGGTAGACTGGATGAGGTGCTGTCATGATTTAGGTGTTAGGTTTTAGTTGGATTATAGGTTGGACTTGATGATCTTCAGGGTCTTTTCCAACCTTATCAATACTATGATACTGTGATGTAGTTTTGAGGCCTTGAAGAGCAGCACAAATGCAGTTGTTGTCAGCATCTCTTCCTAAGTCTTGATAAGAGTTTGGCTTAACCTTCACATTGAATCAGTTTCTGAGTAAGCAATCTTAGACCCAGTAAAGAGTTGTGGACTGTGCAACTACACTGGCTTCAATTTAGTTGTTCTTGATTTCTGGTATTGCTTTGATCAAACAAGAAACAAGATGTACACAGAGAAATGGAAAGGAAAATGTCTGAAATGTGTATATATAAATATTTTTTATGCTGTTTACTTGAATGTGTGTTTGGTATCCAGGTGATTCCACTATGAGTCATTTCCTCACTCAATGTCCTTAAGAACTATATTCAAACAAATGCTGTCTGTAATGGTAAACCCAAAAGTCTGGACACAGTCAGGCCTGTATGCAGAGATTTGTGCTAGCTATTTCCTGTTCTCCCTACGAGATGATGAATTCCTCCCTGAAAGACACTGGAGCAACATCTGGCCAACTTATTTTAATGTGTTTTTTCACAACTGCAGTGGTCTGACTATATGAATCCAGTAATGGGAAAGGAAGACCTGTGACAGACAGCACTCAGGTGGCCGTGTTCACTTACCCCGATGTCTGTGTTCAGATCACAATAACATTGTTTTGAAAAATGGAATATTTGAGTTCTTAATATATCACGTACAATTATTTTTGTGGGTTTATCGATTATGTAGTGTATATAACTTTTTGTAAAAGCCAAATATCATTCATATAAAATGGTCACCGGTCACCTTTGAATATTGCTTGGATCAGCAGTCGTACTGACTTTTGAACTGAAAAAGAAATTCAGTAAAAATAGATTAGTAGAGTGCTGATTCTCATACAAAAGTGGAGTAACTGCTAAGTATCTAAATGAGAAATAGAGATAAGATGGTAAAATTAAGTTGAGGAAAGGAATTATTTACCAGAGAGTAATTCAAATGGGAAAAAATATGAAAAGAGCTGGTGAGTTGCAGTAATTAACACATTTTTATACTCATTGTTTCATCTAAGAAATTCCCTGTATCTCTCCTAGTAATCCTTTATTTTCTCTAACACCTTCCTTCTTGCCACCTGCATTGGAAAGGAACCAATTAATAGTTTTCCAGTCAATGCAGTATAGAAAAAAACCCCAACTTCCCGGACTTTCAAACTAATGTATTAGCTTGGGCACTATTAGCTCTGCTGGCTGATAATGCTGAAGTCAACCTGGAGAGTAAGAAATCTTGTTACATTCCCTGCTGCCTTCATTCAAATGAAAGGAACGTTATCTTGACTACAACCTGAAAGCAGTAACAATTTTATTCTTGGAAACGAGTTCCTCAACAGACCTGTAAAATTGCATAAACAAGTCTTTACTAGAACCCATCCAGAAAGATTCCTTCGGTCACACTGTGATGTATTTAATCCTCACAATATACTGGAAAAATATTCTATGCTCTAAGCAAAAGTTTAATACCCAAAAGGAAGTAAAAGTGTTGGTTTGAAACATTTGTACTGGTATTTAAAGGTGTGAAATTAGTTAAAATGTTGCTTATAGAAATGTTGTTTATAAAAAAAGCATAATTTTGTAAAAAAATGATGATGACACAACCCTGAGATTGGCTCAGATAGACAGAACATGGTGTCCATGGCTCTGGGGTTGCGGGTTTGGTCCCTCTGTGGGCATTAGCTTGGGAGTTGGAATCGATGATCCTTGTGGGTCTTTTCCAACTCTGAATATTCTGTGATTCTGTGATTCTTTGAACTGAGTACAACTCAGTCTTTATCTTTAATCTTTCAGGATTTAGGTTCATAACTCCTCTGTACAGCTTTACAAAGATGCCCCATGTGTCACTCTGCAGTTTTAGTTTGGAGATCTGTTCCCTTTGCCTCAGCCTAATCTCTCTGAAGAGCAGCACCTTTTATCTGGAACAACAGTCTCTACAAACTGTCTGTGAGACAGAGGCTGGAAATCACACCATAGTGTGAGCAGGGTTAACGTGTGAATATGCTGATCCACTGTGTCAGACACCAGCTTAGAACTGGATCTTGCCAAAAAGCACAGGTGAAATATGCTTGGTGAGCTGAGCACTGGTCTAGGTGGATAGAAATTCAGAGCTCAAAAGCAGTTAATGCCATTTGAGAAGAAAAAGCAGGAGCAAATGTAGGTTGTAGGGGGTAAACATGGGAGCGAAAAATTGTTACTTTTCCTTATGAAGAGTGCTGTGAGAACGTCATGTAGGCAAGGAATTATGTAAGAGAGTTTGCTTTTATCTACCCACACAAAATTTTGCCTGTGGGTGCACATGAGGATTTAAGGCTCTGTGAAGTGTTCAGAACTCTTTACCTCTCCAAATTAAATGTAATGCAAGTTTTGAACCAGGTCTCTGTAATGCCATAGTTCCCTGTTCTGAGAAACAAGAAACAGTCTCAAATCAGAGACTTGCCTTTTTACTCTTTAGTCCCTAGTTTCATTTAAAAGCAACCCTTAAATGTGCATGTGAAGGAATTGGACAGGAGTGCCTAGCAGGATCCTTAGGAAGTTCAGATAAATCAGATGATTACTCACATAATGAGTAATTTGTTAGTTGATAACTAGATTTAATCTTTATTTTGATTGTGTTGAGGCTCCTTTACATATTCATTTGCATACAGCTTATTCCTCATGGTTCTGATTTGTAAAAGGTCCAGCAGTCTTTATATATATTTTTTAAAAAAACATAGAATTATTAACGTTGGATAAGACCTCTTAAGATCATTGGGTCCATCCATTAACCCAACACTCCCAGTTCCACCACTAAACTCTATCCCTAAGCAGTACATCTACATGTTTTAATGGTGATTCTACCACTTCCCTGGGCAATCCATTCCAATGTTTGATAACCCTTTCAAGTGAAGGAGTTTTTCCTAATATCCAATCTAAACCTTCACTGGCACAACTTGAGGCCATTTCCTCTTGTCCTTTTAATCTGGAAGAGGAGACTGACCCCATTTGGCTACAACCTCCTTGCAGGAAGTTGTAGAGAGCAATACATTTTCTCTTGAGCCTCCTTTTCTCCAGGCTAAACAACCCCAGCTCCCTCAGCCACTTCTCACAGGACTTGTGTTCCAGACACTTCACCTGTTTGTTGCCCTTCTCTGGACATGCTCCAGCGCCTCAATGTCTTTTTCCTAGTGAGGGGCCCTAGCTATAAATACCTCATGGTGTCCTGATAAGGAAAGGACGGGCGTAAGTGTTAACATGTATGGTAATAATTATCCTTAGATTTCCCTCCTGTACCCCATCTGCCCACATTTGCTACATCCTTGGCCATGTCCACTCCTGGGAGCTCAGCAAACTAGAAGAATAAAAATAGCATGACGAACCTGATCCTGAAAAAGAGGCCAGTCCTCGGCCTTCCAGGAGATACTGCTGTGGCAGGTGCAAAGGTGCATGAAAAATCTCTGCTAATGTTCTGGGATCAGACAGAGCCTGACAAGAATGAAGAGGACAACTTTCCATTGCAGTGCTTGCATCTGCACAATTTCCTGCCACTGCCATTTGACTGCCAAGCCTGTCTCTAATCTCTTTGTTTTGGTCTCAGGACCTACTCCAAGTCATTACACCACTCTGTATAATTTGGTACTAAATGCATATGTTGTTATCTAGCCAATTCTGTGGATTTGGGTGGAGAGACCTGCCTCACCACCTCTTGCCCTCTCTTCCGGAGGCAAGACTTCCAAGGACTGCCTCCCGTTGCGTGCTTGGAGTAGCATGGAGCCTTCAGGCTTTTGTTAACCTTTCCACTAAACAGTGTGAGAAAACTGTGTGTTTGTATATATGTGTACATGCACACATTTTCTTCAAAATACTATGCCTGTCTTAGGTCTGAGAATAACAATACAATAAGCAGATTCTATAGATAACTTTGCTGTTTGTTTTCCTTCCCCTTAAAGGCACTCCAGCACCGATTTTGGAAGTTGATGGGTGCTGACAGACAGAAACTCTGACTAGATTAGGAATCCCTGAAAGTCACACAACTGGAAAGATACTTCCCAAAGGCTTAGACCTCATACTGGAGTGACTTTAATATGTAGATATTTAATATTCAGACTGATAAATGAATTAAAGTTGTTGGGGTTTTTTACTACTTCTTTGTATGGTCATTTCTCAGTCATTGAATATATTGCATGGTACCTTGATTGAATTATGAAATGGTAATAAAATTTTTGCAATTTCCTGCCATAAACTGATATGTATTTGTGAATACTCATTTACTGGAAATGTACTACTTATCTTGAAGTAGGATTGCTTAACTTCAAACAATTCTGAAATCTCTAATGAGGTTAACTTTAAAGAACTTGAATTCCACCAAGGCTAACCTTGCAGGAAGTGTGACAATGAGATGAAACTACAGGGATGGGATATAAGCATGGTGGAGTGGTTTTAAGGGAGATTCTAGAGTAATAATATTCCTGATGAGGTTTTGATGGCAGCCTGGTGGTAGCTTTATAAGAGATACTCTAAACTAAATACGTGGTTTTCATAGAGTGGTTTTATGTCTATAGCTATTGATATGTTTTAACTATTAGATCAGAGGCACAATGTACATGCTAGTAACAACCCTAATTTTTTTAGAAACAGTGTAAAATATTGTAGAACCAAGCAACAAGGTCCTGTAACCCAGATGTGTGTGTGCTATTCAGGAGCATATAAAGGTGTATGGAATGCGCATGTAATAGAAAAGGCTTGTTAGTATGTGTGTGTGCACACACTGTGCACGTCTCTCAAATTGGAAGAATTAAGCCCTGAATATTAGTTATTCAAACACTTTTTGCAAACCACTGGAGCTGTTCCACATTCCATGATTGCAACTGTTTCATGCACTTGTGGAATAAACAATGTGCCTTCTCAGGGGCACAGACAATAGGAGCTTCTGCCTACACATGATTTTACATAGCTTTATGCTAACTCAGAGAGCTGAATATAAAATCTAGTATTTGGGGATTCTATAGGTTTGTGACAATGGAGAATCCATTAAAAGTGGATAAATTATATGCCCTTTATATTTTTTCCCCCAAAATTCAATGCAGTATTAGAATAAACCATATCGGGGTGATTCAAAGTGGGTTATCAATATAAATTGCAATTATTAGGCACTTCATATAACTGGCATGGAATATGCTTTTAGAGATCAAAATTGAACAAGAAGAGTTTATTTGTGCCAGAGAATAATTTACAGTAAATGCTTTTTCCAGTGAATTATTTCTTACTGTGTTTGTGAGCTGTCTGTGGCCAGCTGATGGTTTGCCTTCAAAGTTTTTGTTGGCAAACATTTCTTGGCCAGTAGCACTTATGCAAGTAAGATATACCATTTATTAATTGGAATATCTGACTGTCTACAGGGGGTTTTATCAGTATTAACATCTCAAAATTGGGCAGAGAAAAATGAAATACATCCTGTGTTTGGAGTATCCCTTGTAGATGCATAATGCACATAGCATGTGTCTTTAACTGGTGCAGTATAGTTGTCCTAATTGCAATCATTCAAATTTATTAATTCCAAATGCATTTTGTGTACTGACTTACATTCATGGTAAGAAACATGTCCTTGTACACTCCATTTCAAGTTCTTGTGGTAGATGTCCCCCAAAGGAGAATGAACACATAAACAGAAAATAGATTCAGAAATAGCAATAAAAAAGAACATCCTTTTATTATTTGATCAGCATTATTGCTTAATAAAATGTATGGGAAAAGTGAAATGTTACAATTTTGGAAAAGTCCTTGAAAAGGGAATGGTCATGTTGCCTTTTGAATTGTCTACTGAAGCATCAAACTGCCAAAATAATCTATTTGTAGTATAAGTTCAGTTTTGCTCATAATCAAAGCACACTCTAAAAAATGTGCTAAACCAGGACGCAAAGTTTAAAGTACATTGTGTTTCTCAGCTATGAGCATTTTGTGGTGAGCAGAGTTCACAAATGTGTGACAAGAAATCATTTCAATTTGAAGAGACTTTTGTGAAAGAATGTGGAACCTGCAGTGGTAGTCATTGGCTTCTTTGTTGTACAACAGTAATCTTAGTATGACTTGCCAGGGTAAGAGAAAAGGATGTATATTCTATTTTTGCCAGGCAAAAATATGGAACACAGGTCAGATTTCTGAGTTCACAAGAAAATGCTATTACTGTCATATATTTTGTCTGTATGGGATACCACAATGACCTTGTGTAATCTAGGGTGCGGAAAGGTGTTTCTGCATGTAACTCCATGGACTACAGGCAGAGGACGCCAAACAAAATTTGTCCTATGACCCAGAATTGTTCCAACTGCCAGGTATTACTACTCTCATCCTCTGCACCGAGACATCCAGTTGCCATTTTCAGTGCTCCATTTTGATGAATTGGTAGAAGTGCCTCTAAAGGCCTATTTTCCTCTGTATCAGGGCAAGGATATAATTTACTGAGAACGTAAGGTGAACAATATTCTCTCAGTCCCAGTAAATTCAAAAGCTTTCATGCGCTGTTCTTACTTTTTGTACTTGCTTTTTCATTATACCCAGTCATGATTGATAATGAGTTGAAGTGCTTCACAGATTGTATCAGGAAGGATTTAATCACTAGAACATAAACTGAGATTATGTGCCCAAGCGTAGGTTAAGTATTAAATTAGGTAGAGTCAGAGATACCAAAACATAGAACTGCTTGTAAAGACTGGTATATAGTCAGAAAAGCAAAACTCCTATTCCCCTAACTAGGTTTTCACATTAAGATATTTAGTAGAAGCTTAAGAACTGGACTTAGGTGTTCACTTTAACTAATAGATATTAGCTTATTAACCATGTATATATGTATGTGTGTGCGTGTATGTGTGTAAATAGTATTTGGATATTTTTTCTCTCTGCTTTGCCCCCTAATTTTCTGCCTTCCCGTCATTTCCCTGCATGGCTTAATTTTGAACTGGAAGTCTTTTGTCCCTGTCTTCTTTATTCACCTTTCCTTCCTCTTCTCTCCCAAGCAGATGTGTAATTTAAAAGTTGCTCCTTCTCTGTGCCTGATCTCATAGACACACATTAACAACAGAAAAGAAAGGAATTATGGAAACAGCTTGGACACTGTGTTTTGGTAAATGTACAGTGCCAGGCTAGGAGGAGGGCATCCATTCCAGCATTCCTGTTTTGCAGATAAGAGGTGTGAAGATGCTGGAGAAGAGTGATTCTTTGCATTCTGGCTCCAGAAGACTGTGAGCCAGCAGTGTGCCCAGGTGGCTAAGAGGGCCAATGGCATCCTGACCTGTATCAGGAACAATGTGTTCAGTTGGACTAGGACAGGTATCCTTCCCCTGTACTCGGCACTGGTCAGAACACATCTTGAGCACTGTGTCCAGTTTTGGTCTCCCCAGTTTAAAAAGGATGTTGAACTACTTGAGAGGGTGGAGAGAAGGGTGGCAACGATGGTGAAAGGGCTGGAGAACAAGCCCTATGGGGAGTGGCTACGGGAGCTGGGATTGTTCAGCCTGGAGAAGAAGAGGCTCAGAGGCAACCTCATTGCTGTTTACAACTACCTGAAGGGAGGTTGCAGTTGGGTGGGTGCAAGTCTCTTCTCTCAGGCTGCCAGCACCAGACCATGGCCTTAGGCTGTATGATGAGAGGTTTAGACTGGATGTTAGGAAGAGGTTTTTCACAGAGAGAGTGATCTCATTGGAATGGTCTGCCCAAGGAGGTGGTGGAGTCGCCATCCCTGGAGGAGTTTAAGAGTAAGCTGGATGAGGAACTCAGTGACATGGCCTAGACGATGGGAGGCTTGGATGGGTGGAGTGTGGTGCCCATGGCTCCAGGGTTGTGGGTTCGATCCCTGGGTGGGCACTCACTTCGGAGTTGGACTAGATGATCCTTGTGGGTCCCTTCCAGCTCAGAATAACCTTGGACCTGTGAACTTGTGAATACACTACCGGGACAGGAAAAAAAAGGGAGAAACACCTGTAATCCTAGCTTTTGCACTTTGCAGCCGTATGAAGTTACAAATGAAGCGTGGACTCTTTTTAAATTCCAGGAGGGACTCTGGTACCCTAATCCTTTTCCTTAACCTTATTTGGAGCTGGGGTGTCAAGCTTCTTTTAGGAGCGCTAAGGGCTTCACCCATTTGACATTACTTGCCTTATGTATATCTTTTGGAGTTACACAGTACAAAAAGTAGAAAAAAAGTTTGAGTCTGGGAAAAAAAAAACATTCCACCCCCCACCTCCCCCCAAGTTCTATCTTCATCACAGTATAGTTGCAATATAGCACTTAAATTTGAGTTGAACCTGGAGGTAATCGACTGTGGATTGACACTGTGGTTTTGTATAAGGGCTGTGGTTTTAAAGCTGTATGTAAGGAAACGTTGATTACAGTTTCTGCTTTCTAACATGCTTGGGGTCAAATTCTGCCCTAATTTAACCATTGCTTAACCCTTCTAACTCTCCTGGTATAACCCAGATTGAAAATGAGAGCAGAGTGTCTGTTCCCATTTCACTAGCTGCCCTACTTATGAAATATCAACCATGTATTCAGTGATCTTCTCTGTCTCGCACAGATACACATATCAACAACTTCATTAAATACTGAGATTCTAACACAAATTACATGAACCATTTGGTTACAATGCACATAAACACATTTGCTTTGTTTATATCTTTATTTTCCATATTGACTGAAAGAGTGAGGAAATTGTTGAGGACAGAGCAAGTCAAGGGAGAGCTGAGCTGAATCTAAAAGATTCCAGCACATTGGATATACTGAGCTTTTGTTGGCCAATAATTTATTTAGTTCTTATGAAGGAAAGTCAGGTTTGTCCGTACTTGTTATACAGCTCATAGGTAGCTGAATTCAATTGTAACTCTGGACTTTTCAGAAGCACTAAAGGTCCAGTAAGAAAGACTGAATTTTCTAAATCACCCATGTCTTCCACTCACACTGATTCTCTAAAGAATATACATAATTCACTCTCAAGAGCAAATGTAAAATCTGTACAGAAAAGAAAAAATGTTTTTATTCCTCTTTTTTTTGAACATATCTTAAGTTTTCACTGAGGTTTTTTGTGAATGTTTTGTAAGTTTGGAAATTCAAACCTTCGGGGATCAAATGAAGTCTTGGATATAAAATTATTTGTTACAAAACATGAATCATTAATAAGAAGATAGGGATCTATATCCCTCAGGTACTGAAATTGAGCATTTGCCTCCTTGCTTTTTCTACAGAAATGTTTCACCTTATTTATAAATATAGCTTCAACATTAAGGAACAAAGATATTTTTAAAATATGATATTTCAGTGATAAATACTCCCCCTGTTTGAGAGGCATCATAGCTTTACACTTTAGCAACAAAACGTAAAATCAAACAAGTTCTTAATTTTACACTTTGTTTACTTAAGTAAGTCTCATCAATGTTTTCGGCACTTGTGCAGTAGTAGGTATAATAGAAGCATTATGTATATCCTTCTGTTGTTGAAAAAGCTTGTTGCTTTGAAATCCTTGTGGGAATTTCATTTCAGCATTGGACAGTTCTTGTTCTGTATTTAACATATATGGCTTTCTTCTGAGCTGGGGTTCTCCAAGAATTTTTTGATGCTAGAGTGGCGTGGCATGGCCATACAGAATGAAGCAATGTTCTGTGGGAGTTGATCTAACAGTTAATTATATTTGCTGCATTTTAAATAGAGCCTTGTGTAAAAAATGTGAAATGAAGTATGTTTGCACACTTATTTACGGGCCTTAAATATTGTCCTTAGCAATATTTATTGTGCTTGAACTAGTATTTTCTCCTGAGTGATAGAACCTACTGAAAGTGAAACTTACTCAAGCTGCCTAATTATAATATACCAAATACCATTACTTTTCGTAATATCAGTGTTTAGTAATGAATTAAAACATTAGTTCAGGAAAAATCTGTGACTGAGTAGCTATCTGAAGGCCTTAAGGAAAGAAGGTCTGTTTGAATGGATAGAAACAAAAATGCTGTTTAATGCAGAAAAATATTGAAACATGACTGCTTCATGCGGAATGATAAATGAAGGGTTTTAGCATGTAGGTTGCTAAAAAGTGAATGGAGAAATAAGAACAAACCCCAAAAACTAAAACCCTAACTTCCTTCCAGATTCAAGTATCAAAGGAGAGGAAATAATGGAGAAAATGAAAGGTGTGTGGACATATGCACATGTATACATACACTTGTACTCTGGAGAAGAACAAAGAATGGTGTCTTTTTTACAAAAAAGTTGCAGTGATCTTCTCTAAACTCAAGTAGTCTTTTATTAGTTCAGTCAATATCACACTTTCCCATCTGTGTAAAAAGAAATCTTCAATATACAAATGCCAGAGTGTAAGATTTATCTTTGAGCTCACCTGTGAAATGCCACCCACCTTATACCAGTTGAAGGGAATATCCTCAGAGACGAACTGAAATGTTGACAAGCTTGTAACTAGACAGGGAAATCCAGACAGAGATACAACCGAGGTATATCTGAACTGCAATCACAGTGATGAGACATACCGTAGTGAAATACAGAGATGTTTTCTCTTTAAAATACAGCTAGGTTAGTTCAAATACTGATAGAAATGAGCAAGATGTGGACTACATGAATGGTCCTGTGAAGTGTTGTGAGCATACTTTTCGTAACAGGCCAGCATACAGACTCAACATTTATTTTTACGTATTTATTTCTTCCTTAGAAGCAAACCTTTTGCAGCAAATCACAAGGAAGTTTCAGTACAATACAGTAAATTAGAAAGGAACCAGGTCCTGCCAGTCATCACATACAGATACAGTAATACCTCACCCTTCACGAGGAATGGGTCTCCCCCAGGTCTCGCAAACTGTCAAATTCGCAAACACGCGCGGGTCATTAATTAACAAACCACACCCATTGCTCTACCCCCAGCCAATCAGGAGCACTGAGGAGCATTTTCTGCTCCTCCCCATGGGCTCTCACAGCACAGGGGAGCAAAGGGAACTGTTTCTGAGCCCTCTCCAACTGGGGAGACCCCTGAAGAATCCCTTGGCTTCTCTTCGGCCAACCGCTGCTTCCTCAGCTGCTGCCGGGCTGCTGCCACCACTCATGCTAGCACCACCTCTGCAGGGAGGCAGCTCTGGGCCGCGGCTGGGAAGGGGTGTCTCTGGGCTCCGGTTGATGCTTGTGGAGCCTAGGAAACAGTAACTTTGCAACACTGTGACACCCGAGGCCCCTTATGGTGGAGGGTGGCATCGGTGTTGGAGTTTCTTTCCCTTTAACATCCCCCAGTCCTGGGAGTGGGCGTGCTGGCTGTATTGACCCATCCGAACAGCTCTTCCCCCTGCTGCAGCGGGGGGAGGGCATGGGGGAACACAAGACTCCTTCTGACGCAGCAGCTGCCTTGTCCCAGCACACAGTGCTTGTCCCACTGCTACCACGGGCAGCACAGACCCACTTTCCCTGGGGTTACCTCATCACCAGGTGAACCGGGCATACAGTCCCCAGGCACAGACTGCATTGCCTTACCCGCCTGTAGCCATGGAAACAGTAATGCACCTGACGGGGGTCAGTCCCCGGCTGGGATTAGAGTAACAAGGGATGGCGTAGCTTGTGGCGGTGCTGTGTTTCAGTGGCTGCACAGGGCATCCCATGGCGTGAGCGTTCCACTGTAGGGACAGGGCATGGAGACACACAGCAGCAGGGCAGGGAGCGGGACACGGTGCCATGGGAGTGAGGGGCACCGCGTGCCCTCCCCTCGGGGCTGGGCCAGTCCCGCCCCACAGGGAGCACTAGCACTGCCTCTTGGCGAAGCAGAGGCACTGCGCATGCGTTGGCCAGGAAGCTTCATGAATCACTGAGACAGGTCTGTGAAAAAAATTTCTCACAAATCAGCGAGGTCGCAACGGAGAAGTCGCATTGCAGTTAGGTATTACTGTATTAGTAAAGGGATGTATGTGTGTTTGAGACAAGGTGGGGTTATGTCAAAGGTTGGACTCAATGATCTCATAAATCTTTTCCAAGCTAGTTGATTCTGTGATTCTGATTTTGTGTGCATACAAATTCATCACATAATGCCTTTGTAGCTAAACTGCATTATTATTTTATTCCCTGATACAGAGGAAGTAATAACAGGGGATTATATTATTTTAGATAAATTAATATAATTAAAGGGAAAAGTGAAATATTCAATGATGACCATCCTTCTGCATGTGTACATGTACATCTCAGATGTTTAGAAAGAGCCTAACTTTTGTTTTCCTAGCAGTATTAGCTCAAATCAAGTATCAGTTAAAACTAAGCTGTTGTGTTAAAGCTTAGAGATTCTGTGCTCCTGTAGAGGAACTGTGCCCTTGGGTCATGATAGTTTTTCCCCAAGCAGGGTCCTGAAGTCCTTAGGGTTATCTGTGCTGCAGATGTCTCTTCTCGTTGGTACTTGTCTTAATGAATCTCTCTGGACTGCATTTCCCCATTATTCAATGCCTATTCTGAAGTGGAGGGTTGTCAGAACATCATCTTACCCAATCTATTTGCCAAGTCTTCCTTCATTGGACTTCTACTTCTTTCATCTCCATCGAGAATAGAGGCACCCTATGGGAGCCTCTTTTATAGTCTTTCTTTCTCAGGTTTGAATTTGAAAATGTCTCTTTTTTGCTGTTTACCCTGTTTCTTCTTTATATATAATTAAATACTTTCCTATAAGAAACGGGAATAAAATGGTTCAGATGAGCATCAAAACTTTCTCTGACCTGTGCAGCTTCAATTAATAGTTTTCTGCCTCTTTGCTTTTGTCCTCTAGCTTTTCCTCTGCCTCATTAACATGCATCACTACTTTCAAAGCCTTTCATGAGATACGCTCCTCTTTGTCATCTTGTGTTTATTAGTGAGATGATTGTTTCCTCCAAACTCAGTATAAGTCTGCCAACATGGAAGCATATAGATGCTTTCTTCTGTGCTTTCTTTTCATTTTGAATGCACTATCTTAATATTATCTCAGTTTTTTCCACTATTCTCTTTTGAATCCCTCTTTAAAACTCTCATTTGATGTGATGTCCTCAGAATCTTCTCCCATTTCTGCCTTCTGAGCTAGACGGATGCTGTTGACTTTTTGTTTTCTTTCCTAAAGTGCTTCAAAATCAATCTTAAGGTATTTCTGGAGAGCTTCTGATTCTTGTTTGGAAACTTGACGTCTCTTATAATTAAGTGTTTTATGCACTGAGGTGAAAATCAACCCCACACAGAGAGGAGGCTAAATGTGCATCATGTAGATCACAGAAATGCATTAAAATAGGCTGAATGACCAGTGGTAGAACAAATGTAAACTTCCCTTGTTTTAAATGCATGTAGGTATAATAGGCTGCTTTATCTACTGACCCAAAAGATTTTGACTGTTTTGACTATTATGACAGCTAATTTCACTACTGTATATGGTTTTTAAGAAACTCTCAGGCTTAGTTTTAGATTATCAGCCCCTTTGAATACAGAGGTAGCAGTGCTTATAAGATTCAGGGTTTTTTAAGAATCTCACCATGTCATGGATTTACATCTGACTGAGTTGCAGAGACCAAGGATTCATTGCACACTGAAGCAGCAGAAAGCTTGCTTTTTGCAGTGAGCAACATCTGGACCCGACTCCTGTAGTTTCATAAACCATTGCTGTTGTAAATCATAGAATAATACAATCATGGAGCGGTTTGGGTTGAAAAGAGCCTTAAAAATTGTCTAGTTCCAACCCCCCCTTCCGCGGGCAGGGACACCTCCCTCTAGACCAGGTTGCTCAATGCTCCATCCAACCTGGGCCTTGAACACTTTCAGGGACAGGGCATCTGCAACTTCTCAGGGCAACCTGTTCCAGTGCCTCAACACCCTCTAAGAATTTCTTCCATATAGTTAACCTTGATTTCCTGTCTTGTAGTTTGAACTACAGTCCCTCTCTGGCTTCCCTGTATGCCCCCTTCAGATACTGGAAGGTTGCTATGAGGTCTCCACACAACCTTCTCTTCTCCTGATGAACAGCCCCAGCTTTCTCAGCCTGTTTTTGTAGTGGAGATGCTCCAGTCCTCTCATCAACTTTTTGCCCCTGGACTTGCTTCAACAGTTCCATGTCTTTCTTGTTTTGGGGGCACCAGAACTTTATACAGCACTCCAGGTGAGGTCTCGCCAGAGGAGAGTAGAGGGCAAGAATCTCCTCCTTTGACCTGCTGGTCAGGCTGCTTTTGATGCAGCCCAGTAGATGAAGACAGACTACTGCAATTTCGTATTTCAAACTGAACTTTTATTTGTTTGTTTTCTTTGTTTTTGAATCCCTTAAAAATTTTGTAATCTCAGATAGTAATTTGAATTAAAGCATGCCACAGAAAGCCTGCTTGGATGTCTAATGCTGCTTTTTGCGGTGTGAATATGTGTGTCACTGCAGGGCTGTCTGCTTCACCATCTACCCTGTGCTATGCAAGACTGCCACTACTACCATACTACCACGGGAATAGCTGGGGATACTCAATGCTACTTGCCTGTTACCTCCAAATTATCAGGATTTATAGTGGAAAGATGATACTTGTACAGAGTATTCTGTGTCTCCAAAGGACTCTAGCAAATGAAGCCCTATGAAGGTGTATAATCCCATTTATTTTTCAGAAATTATACTGTGGACTATTTGTCTGAGTAATGCCTGAAATTAGCAATTAGTAAAGATCGATACAGGTTACTTTAATGACAAATTTTCATTCTTGCAGAATTTGATTGCATTTTTAAAATAGTCCTATAAAACCCTGTCATGCTGCTGTAGATTTTGAAGACTGCCATATTCTATAGGAATATTAGTGTTGGTTTTGCAGTCTTAGCCTTTAGGGAATTTGGGGTTGTTTTGAGTATTGGGTGTTGTATTCCACCTTGTTGATAGATTATAATTTCTGTTGCATTACTTGTTTCTGTGATTTGGAGCTGTGCTTGTTTAGTTCATGACTAAAAGTAGAAATCAAAGATGAAAAAGGAGATTAATATAGTAAGGTAGATGGACCCTGGTGGTTACTAGCTATGCAGAAGACAGTAAAAGAGAAGTAGCATATTGAGTCTAAGGAGAAAGTGAAGTATGTGAAGGTTCATGTTACCAAATCTGTGTGATGGTTCGTGTTACCAAATCTGTGACAAAGCCAGGCTTGTGCTTTTCTCTTGCCTCACAGAGAAAACTGGAAAATCAGTGATTCTTCTTTTATGGTAACAATTGTGTAAGCACATGCAAAAAATATGCTAAAGGAGTTATTAACTGAGTTGTAAAAAAGCATTTCCATATTCGAAAGATAGCCTCCAACTGCAAAACTCAGGCATACTGAAGCCTGATAGTTAAGTTTGAACTGGCTCTTAGAAATAATTGTTTTAAATGTGAAATAGATAACACATTGATGGTGTAGTAGCATACAAAGAGTGCATGTGTGAGCAAGATGTTGTACTGTATTTACCTGTTGGGTTCTGTCTTTAAGGGTTTGATGTAGCTTTTCTATGTATAAGCAGGCACAGTTTTATAAATGTCTCATTTCCTCAGTCACTATGCAGACTCTAAAATGGATCCTAGCCAAATTGGCAGGGTACAAAGCAGTGATTGCCCATATTTTCAGAAGTAGGACTGAGACCCAAGGTTGTAAAATAAACCACAGACATACATCCAAGTAGAAACAGAAAAAAAAGAGAGACATTTTGTGTACCCTTGGCGAAATCAGGATTTATCACAGTTTGAAGATAAAGTTGAAAGCAGATACAAGAAATGTTCATATTTTAAATTGGCTATTTAAATTTTTACAGCATCATCAAGGTTGGAAGAGGCCTTCAAGATCATCTAGTCCAGCTGTCAACCCAGCACCACCATAATCACCCCTGAACCATATCCCAAAGTGCCACATATAGACACCTCTTGAACACTTCCATAACAGGGATTCCACCACCTCCATGACCAAACTATTCCAATTCTTACCCTCTCTTTCAGTGAAATTTGTTTTCTAGTATCTAATGTGAACCTTCCGTGGCTCAACTTAAGGCCATTTCCTCTTGTCCTGTCACATGTGATATGGCAGAAGAGACCAACTGCCACCTGGCTACAACCTCCTTTCAGGTAGTTGTAGAGAGGGATAAGGTCTCTCCTAAGCCTCCTTTTCTCCAGGCTAAACAATCCCAGCTCTTTCTGATGCTTCTTGTAAGACTCTTGCTGCAGATCTTCACTTTTCTCTTTGGATTACTCTTCAGAGAGAAAAAATAATATCTGATTTTTGGCCCTTGATGTCACAATACAATATGTTATTCACAAACCTTATGATATTTGTTATATATACATATATGTAACAAGTAATTATGAGAATTATTAAAGAAGTATTTTTAGAGGACAAGTCTAAATACATACACTGGTGAAACTGTTCTGCCACTGGCTTTGATTTCAAATGGAATGTGGGCATGTTCTGTGTGACTTATTTTCTGCACCTAACTAACCTGAGTGAGTTTTCTGTGCAGTGTGGTGCTCGCCCTTTAGCTTTATTATATGAATTGTCTCAAAGTGATGTTTTATAGAAAGTGTCATATTTTGTAACTCTTACTCCATCTTTCACTTAATGTTAATTGTCTAAAGTTTTAGATCTCTGTCTTAATATATCCCCATAATGGTGAGTATCTTTCTCCAGTCAATGTAAAGAAAGATTTCAGCTGACTCATCCTGCTGAGTTCACCAGACAGCTGGCTTTATGATATGCATGGTCTGAGGACATAAATGAGCCAAGCTTAATATGAAGAGCTGTCTTGTATTAGGCCAGGTCTGTAGAGAAATATTTAAGCCCTTCCTTGCATTGGAAGTATAGATATCAATCTGTGTTATGCTTAAGGTACTTTAACCAGAATATTTGATTTTTAGATGCCCATTTCGTTAGGGACCATCAATAAGGGCTGCAAAATCTCCTCTAAAAGTAGCAGAGAAAGTAAATACCGTGAAGGAAAACTTGTTAAGTGTCTCTGAAAATAGGAAAAATCTTGATCAGATTTAATCCAAATGTATATTAGATTGGCCCTGGGATAGGGTTTAATCTCTTGTTGTAGTTTTACTGAGTAGAAAATTAAATAGCTGCTGGATGCTGCAGACAGGTGTTTGCAGAAAGTCTGCTTGTGCACATTATCACATAGCAATTAACACTCAGATGTGGTAGCACTTTCCATCCTCTCCATACTTCCTGGGTTTTATGTGATCCCCTCATAATTCAGTTATGCAAGCAAGACGTGTTCTGCTCTGCCTGGTTAGAGGCATAAGTTGAAAGCAGCTGAAGGAGGTGACTATACATAAGAAGACATACCACAGACTGAATTAAAATGCAAGAAGAGTGACCCCAATAAAAGAAAAGGTTTATACACAGTGGGGATTCAACTGTAGTTTAAAATGCTTCTGCAACTGTTTCTTTATGTCACCTTCTCACTTAGTCAGGAAAAAATGTAGGAAAACCTGGGAGGTGTTTTACCTTTGGCAAAAGGCAGAGATAGTCTTTGTGGAAGAACAAGTTTCTCTACAATTCACATTTAATGCATCTTCCTTTTACCATTTCCTTTGCCTTATAGTCTAATTCTGTGTGTAAAGTATGTGAAAGCTTGTGGTTTTCAGATTTCTAGCAGATAGGTGTTTGTATGTATACTTGTACTCCCAATGCTTCTTTTTTAATTGCAATCCCTTCTTCCCTGCAGCACTCTGTTGCCTGCAGCAGGATCAGCTGGTGATGCTGGGCAGTGCTATTATATTATGGCAAGACTCTTCACTGTAGAACTCCTGCACTGAGTCTCCTGTGCTGACTCTGCCAAACAAGCAGAATTTTTCAAGGTATATTAATAACTTCCCAAGTTCTGTGTAGGCGTTTGTAGAAGATGTGTGGGGTTATATCTATGGCAAAGCTTGCTAGTGAAGGAGGGAATCCAGTAGTTTTATCTTGAAGGTCGTCTTGCATTTAGACTTGGTGATGGTGTGCTACCAAATGGTGCAGTTTGCACCTACACTGTGTCCTCCATGCAGAGCACTTCATAATGTTTCACAACAAACATCAATTAAAACTGGAGAGAACAAATATTTTTAAGGAATGATATATGGGAGTTGACTCAGGGAGATAAAGGGGGAAAGAAATTACAGTTACACAGAGCACCAGAAATAAAAGTGCAACTTGTAACTGCAAGGGAGGTTTTCAGTCTTAGAGGACTAGGGGAGATTCCTATTCAAGAGTGCTACCTAAATTGCTTTTAGGAAAAGTGATTTACAGTTGTCAAGGGCTCTTATGCCCTGCTGCTAGTGTGGCATAACCTTTCTTATGAAGTATAGACACAAGAAAATTTTTCTATTTATGAATATGATACGGTCTCTTGTGTACAAAAAAAAAGAGGCTCATAGTCATTAGACATCAGAAAATGTCAAAAATATTAATTTGTGGATTTATTTGTGTAAGTAAGTCTCCTCTGTATTACATCACCAGTCTATGCATACATCTCTCTTATCTAGAGCTGCCTGACAGTTACTGGCTACGACAAAAAAATTTCTTAAGAATAGGGGCATGCCAGATAAGATCTTCCTGGCACATTTATAGTATCATATATATAGTATCATATATGAAATGCATTTTCATCTTTTGCCTTCTGCCTTATGTATATACATGGAAAATATTTCTCCTGCATGAGGAGAGAAAAGCATTGAAAGATGAGTGTATGCATGCGCACACAAGTGGTTTCCCAAAGATTATAATCAATCGTTGTTCCTGCTTTTCCTGTGCCACTCCATGGTAATAAGAGCTACCACATAGCTTTTGTCATGCTATCTTAGTGCATTTAGACATTCAAATGCATCAGTCTTTCATAAAATATTAGAAGGTAAAAGTATATCTCGGGTAATGTCACTGGAAATATAGGTAGGAATTCTTCACTTCTAATGCTGACTTGTGACTGAGTGCTGTACTGTTGCTTTGGTGACAATGAAATTTGTTCTCCCATTTCATCATGCAAGGTTCAGAGCCTGATTTTTAGATTTCTATCTTTATGCAAGTCAGTTTCCTAATCTCACAGATAATTGTTTTCCCTCCCACCTCTGTCTGTGACATCTTTGAAAATGTTACCTTCTCTGTCTCCTAAATACAGGATTTTTAATAAGTTAGAGATCACATATGGGTAAAAGTGAAAATCAAAAATAATTTATTTAATAAGTAAACTGTTTTAAGTTGAGTAAAAGCATAAAGGAAAGATAGTATCTTTGAACAATCTTTGTTATGGTTCACAAGAGATGCACCAGTTTCACAAGCAATTGGACAAGTGTCAGAGCCTCCCACAAGCAGAAAAGAATAGAAACACTGTAAGAGTAAATACATTTGTTAACTTTCTTGAAAAGGTTTTTTCCAAGTGTCATCACTTCTGTGGAAATTCCTGTGTTGGCAGAGATACAAATGAATGTTTTTTGTTGTTGTTTGGGCAAGTACAACAAAGTGAACATTGTGAGGTGAGAGGGGAAGTTGTTTGGGTTTTTTTCTTTTGTGTGTTGAAATCCATGTGAATCTGCAAAGGCTGCTCCTTGCCCAGGTTCTTAAGTACCAGAATGTTTGTTCAGTGTAAATAGAAGTAGAAGATGTCCTGAAACAAATGTTGCTCTTGCAACGGTTAACATGCAAAAAGATTAGAAGTCAATCTCCAAGAGAAAGATTAGAAGTCAATCTCCAAGAGAAATGCTTCATTTATTTCATCCTTAAAGGGATAGGTCTTTCAAGAACGTGTATGTAGTCTCGGAATAACTTTGCAGAGATTATTCTGACTTTGGTAAAAACTTTCTGTGGTTCCCTTTGAACTGAAGCATCTATATACAATTGGCAATGTAGAATTACATATAAAATATCAATTAATATCAAATAATAGTGCAAGTTTCTAGACTTGATGGAAGAAGTGGTAGCTTCTTTAGGTACAATATTTGACTGTAGCTGGGAGTTTTGGAATCTGGTCTCACACAGCATCGTAGGTGCTGTAGGAAATATTTTCATCATATATTTTAAATGCAAGACGCAGTTTGACTCTGGTATCAGTTAGGACTTCAGTGAAATGGTGACCACTCCTGCCAGGTCAGAATTTGATTTTACAGAGGTGAAAATGTTGTAAACCAAGAAGGTAGAATTCCTTTAAGAAATTAGGCTACTGTTGCGTATGGTAAACTTGGAGCTAAGATAAATGTTAATAAGATTTCTTTGTGATCGAATTGTTTGCCTTGTAGGAAGCCCTTGAGTATGCTGTTAGCATCAAATGTAAACAACATTTAGTAATTAGTGACCTATTCACCTGCTTGAATCCCTGACATGGAGAGAGACCTATTATCAATCCATTGAAACATTGTCCTCACTTACAGTGAATCTTCAGCCCTGATACATTAAGAAAAATGACTGCTCTGTGACCATCAAACTTGTACTTCTGCTTGTATGATGGTCTCTGATGTCTGTGTCTCAGCTTGCAATATGAACTATGGATAAGCTCCTACGGGACTTGAGAATCCAGCTTCTCAGCCTGCCTTACCTGCTTGCTCAGGGCCACAGGCGTCAATGCCTGTGCGAGACAGACCTGTTCAAATCCTATCAATTTTGCAATTGTCTCACCCTCTAGTGGCTTGTCTGGGAAAGAAGATGTAAATGTTGGTTAAATTTGAGTGTTAGTACTTAAATTCTAGGATGCTGTTCCCTGTATTTTCAGCTGACAACTATGTGTGAATGTACTTGCAAACTACACTGCCGTGACTAACTAATTTCAGTCTGCCTAAAACTGAGATGCTGCCCACTACGCTGAAGATCTTGATTACAGGGGATGTCAGGGTAGAATAGGGTTTTCCACTGTTTTTGCCTTTTATATAAGCTGGCCAGAACAGTGTGTATGGCAATTTGAAGGAGTGGTGCTTTGATATTATTCATATCAAACATAACATCTTTTCTAGTACGGGCCTGAGACCTGTGTTGTTGAAATTAGGCCATGAATTTCATTCTCAGAGAAGCATACACGCTATGTGGTTAAGTGGTAGTGTCAGTGTGAAGCAGTGCACTTTGTTAGATGCTTGCATAGATTCTTTTTTTTTGGAGCTCTGCCTCTTCATGATAATAGAAAAATATTCTTAAAAGCTTTTGAGTTCTGATGTAATTATTTGTAAGATCTATGTGAACATCTGAATAGTAATACCTGAACAGAAGAATTACTGAAAGCATGTAGGTGGACAGAGTATTGACTCTTCGTTGCTGCAGACTCTTTTGGTATTCAAATGTATATGGCAGAGGCTTTTGTACCTGCAACAGATAGAGATATATAGATTTTAATATCTGATGGCAGGTGAAAATCAAGTTGTTGATGGACATTTGGAAGTTTGGATCTATTTTATGCAGATTGCTTTTTTCCAGAAACATAGGTTGTTTGACAACTTTGCTGAGAATATATTGTTCGTGGTACAAGAAAAAATTGAGATTAGTACAGTGTAGTAATTAATTTAAGAATTACAGTGATCCTCCACATAGTCGCGGTCCGTAATTTGCGAGATCCCATGCTCACTGTTGATATTGCAGCGAGCTGTGGGACCTGGCGCATGCGCAGAGCCCTACCGCGACCCCAGTCTTCTCGGCCCCAGCCCCGCCACTTACGCTGGTGAGCACAGCCAGCCCTTCACCACCCCAGCCCACCCCCGCGCCGCTCGCAGGGCAAGCACAGCCAACCCGTCCCCGCTCCCCCCCTGCCGCTCGCAGAAGCGACGAGCACCCCCGGTGCCCCCGCCGCCACTCGCAGGACCTGGGACTTGCAGCTGCCGTGGCACCGGGACTCCCTGCTC
>WEKX01015203.1:0-19059 GCA_013390025.1 Pitta sordida | reverse complement strand
GGGGGGGGGCGCATGGCTACGGGCATGGCGTACTTGAATACATAGTGGGTCGCTATCTTTGCGGATCCCATGACTCGTGCGAGGAGGCCCAGACCCAACAGCCCACGAGTAACGGGGGATCACTGTATTATTTGTTTCAGCTTTATTCTACTACTGCTCTAGCACTATCTATTTAGGTAGAATAAACACATAGATGTCCAAGTCCAGAGACAAAATGTGGCAAGGTTGTAAACCTCAGTACTCTTGCCAGATAAAAGTCATCATGAGCATGTCTAGTTTCTATAATCTTTCTTCAAGTCTCCATCTCCTTGCTGATAATGGTGAGATAGTTCTTGCACTGATCAGAACATACAAAAAGGTGTTTTAACTTTCTATAGCAACCTTGGAAGTATGGGGTTTGTTCTACTTTTGCTGGGAATTACCTCTAGGAGACAAAGAAGAAACATTCATCAAAGTGACCACTTACCTGTGTACGCCTATGTGCAACCTAAAACATAGGCAAGAGTTCCTCTGTGTTGCAGAAGGAGTGATGTTTGTATTTGGCATTCAACACTTCTATATCCTGCTGCAGCAGAAGTCTGACCCTTAGTTGTAAGGAGGTCTGCCTAAGGAGGAGTTGGAAGGTTGTACGATGCAGCCAGTATGGAGTCACTTAATGCCTTTTTTGCCTCTGTTTTTCACAGCAAGACAGATTGCCTGCAGGACAGCTGGACTTCTAAACTGGTGGATGGGGTAGGGGTTCAGTACAACCCTCCTGTAATCCAGGAGGAGGTAGTTAAGAGACTTGCTGAACTGCTTGGATCCTCACAAGTCCATGGGATCAGATGGGATCCCTCCTAGGGTGATGAAAGGGCTGGCAGACAAACTTGCTGAGCCACTCTCCATAATCTACCAACCGTCCTGGCTTACCAGTGATGTACTGGAAAACTGGAAATTGGCTAATATGACACCCATCGACAAGAAGGGCCGGAAAGATGATCCAGGTAATTATAGACCTGTCAGCCTGACCTCAGTCCCGGGTAAAGTCATGGAACAGATAATCCCGACGGCAATTATGCAGCACCTGGAAAATTACTATGACATTCAATCTAGTCAGCAGGGATTTGGGAGAGGTAGGTCCTGCCTGACCAACCTGATCTCCTTTTATGAACTAGTGACTTGCCTGGTTGATGATAGAAAGGCCATGAATGTTGTGTACTGGATCTTAGCAAAGCCTTTGACACAGTTTCCCATGGTAAGCTTCAGGAGACACTCTCAGAGCATGGATTGGANAGAAGGATGTTGAGCTGCTTGAGAGGGTCCAGAGAAGGGCGACAAGGATGGTGAAAGGACTGGAGAACAAGCCCTGTGGGGAGCAACTGTGGGAGCTGAGATTGTTCAGCCTGTAGAAGAGAAGGCTCAGAGGTGACCTCTTTGCTGTTTACAACTACCTGAAGGGAGGCTGCAGTCAGCTGGGTGCAATCTCTTCTCTCAGGCTGCCAGCACCAGAACAAGAGGACATGGCCTTAAGCGACGCCAGGGGAGGTTTAGACTAGATTTTAGGAAGAGCTTTTTCCCAGAGAGAGTGATCCCTCATTGGAATGATCTGCCCAGGGAGGTGGTGGATTTGCCATCCCTGGAGGTATTTAAGAAAAAGCTGGATGAGGAACTCAGTGGCATGGTCTAGATAATGGATGATGGGATAGGGAGTTAGGTTATTATATGAAAAAAAAAAAAAAAGATGATGACATGACCTTGAGATTAGCACCAGGGTTGTGGGTTCAATCCCTGTATGGCCATTCACTTAGGAGTTGTACTCGATCCTTGTGGGTCCCTTTCAACTCAGAATATTCTGTGATTCTGTGATTTGCCGTTTTTGTCCATTTTACATAGAGATCTCTCTTCTGAAAGGATTTTTCATCGAACTAGCACAAATTAGATTGTGAAATGAGTTGCCATATGTTCTGTTATTGCAGATCATGGTAGTTGTAAATGAGATATGAATTGTCAAAACCAGTAAGGGATGCTATAAGAGAAGCAGGAGAGGAAATGTCTTCATTTGAGGCTTCTGCCTCTGAAATGAGTTTGAGTGTCCTAAAAGTGAGATATGTGTTTAGAGGGGTTGTTTTTTATTTCTTAATAATAGGTGTGTGGTAACCAGAGCTTTCCTGAGTGATTCAGGTGGTTTCCCAGGCTCTGATGATATACTGTGTCTATTTGCATCACAAATTCAAATGCAGTACAAATAGAGTAATTATTCCGTCTCTAAAGAACTTGATTAATCTTCCTGTCTGCACACAGAAGAACTGCTCTAGATCTGATTTGTTTGTATTACACCGAAAGATATTTATTGTATTTGAGCACAGGGAAGCCTCCATTGTGGAAAATGTACAAGTCACTAGAATTGGTGGGCCATAAATTTTGGATGGATGTTTGTTATTCACAGGTAGAATTCCTTGGAAATTGTGTCTTTTTAAGGGTGGATTTTGGATAAGGATGTTAAGGCTGTTAACTGACAGATCTGACTGTCTCCAGTCAGTCTGACAAGATCAGACAGGCAAGAGGCAATGGAGAAAAAAACCCAAAGGGGCAAGTTCCTGGTAAGGGGAATTGCTCTAGGAAGCAAAACTGCAGTGACAGAGCTGGTAGAGAGGTGACATAAGAGAATTTGCAGGAATGAAGGAGCAAGAGAGCTAGGGAGGGAGGGAAGGAGAGAAAAACAGCTACAGAAAAGAAGGAAGAAGACATTCTGTGTCTAGCTTAGGGAAAATTTATTGTGGGGTAAAGGGAAAGGTGAAAAGGCACTTTGTTTGATGACATAGTAGATTTGATAGATTTATTTGTGATTTTATGCAATGTTCTCTGCCTCAACAGTACTGAAGAAAGCATTACATCCTTGCAAAATTTACAATGTATTTTTTTAATGATGGGTGTTTTAGCACTTTTTTCAATATGGTACCCTTGGAGCCTGACACTTGGTGATAAGAAGTTCTGTTATATGATTGTTATGGTTTAGGGGGTTTTCTGCTGCTCTGGTAGCGAGGGGGTTAACAGCTCAGTTCTTGCCTGGGCTCTCTCTGTTCTGCCAGGGCCTTCAAGGTTATAGAGATAAAGACGTCTCTGTGAATAACATACTTGGGAGAGAGAAAAAAAAGTTCAGTAGTAGCGTGCCAGCTCAGAACCTGCGTCGGGAGGCTGAGAGATTTGAAGGCCCCCAGGCCCACGAGAGAAGGGGTAGAGATGTTCTTCCAGGCATCCCGCTGCTGTTTGTGAATTGGACCGACCATGGTGAAAACCTATGGACCAGAGATAGAGAGAACCAGGACCGCAGAATCTGTCTAGGCATCTAAGACTGAAGATGGAGAGGTAACGCTGGACGAACTGCTGATGGTTTTGAAGCCCCGAAACAGAAACCTGGAGCTAGCTGAGAGCTCGGCAGAGATCCTTGGACAGACTTTTTGTGCATTGTGATAGGATCTGTGTACTTTTGGGTGGGCTTATTATGAAGCAGATAAAAACCAGTACTTAAAAGCTGCAATCCTGGCTGTGACTTCTGGACAACAGAGAATTTTTCAGAAGAACTGTCGTCCTCAGGTCGAGATCTCACTTGGGAGGGGTCATGAAAGACCTTTCCCTCTTGTGAGAGAGAGAGAACTTTATGGAAGGGCAGAGAGATGGTTCCTACCCTGGATCTGTTCAGAAATGCCAACCTGCCTGGTTTACCCCTACCCTATGTTCCCCCTTTTTCTCCTGGTGGAAAAGGGAATATTACATCTATTGTAAGAGAAGGAGGGGTGGGGGGAGAAAGGTTGCCTTCTAAATGATGCTTCCCTTGCAGTTCTGAGCTTGTTAGTTAGAAAATAAACCCTTTATATTCTTTATTTATAGTTTTGCCTTGCTTCTTTTGCCTGTGACCAGTTTTATTTTTTTTTCCAGTTTTATTTTCCAGTTTGTTTTTTTTAGTTTTCTCCTTCAGGAGAAGTTGGGGTGGGTCTCTGGCATCCAGCCAGGGTCAAACCACGACAATGATACAGCTATGGAGTCTGTTGTATTGTGTAATTTTTTTTTCTCTTATGTAAAATGTTATAGGTATAACTTGCTGTTCCCAAACCTTTAAATGGAACAGTCTCATCATTGAGATGATGCCATGTTCTCTTTAGTGACACAAAAGAAGTAATAACACAAAAATAGGGCTAGATTTTCAGAAGAGCTGGTGTCTTAGTGACTGTTAGGCATGTTCATTGATATGCTCTTTTAGAAATTTAGCAATGTATAGCAAATCAAACCTTAAGGCATTAGAAACTGGACTTGGTTTTTCAGGAAGGGCAGAGAAAATTTCAGTATTGCTTGAAAGTGATTATAACCATCTTTTTGAACTTGATTCTAGTTTTGGAAGATGGGAAATGCCACTTCTCTGGGAAGCACACTTGTATTAGATTTTGTTCCTGTTAATCTAAAGGTTTTTTTCAAAGCAGCTACCAAATTAGTGGGACTAATTCAGTATTCAGGAAAATGAACTGCTAGTGAAAATCCTGATATATAATGGATTAATTTCTTCATTTACCATATCAGATTCTGCTTAGGCTGGGGAGGCTGTAGCTCAGAGAACTTGTGTGCTTGATTTTTTTTTTTAACGTTATATGTTTGATTTTTGAAAGACTCTCAACACTTTCACAATTCAGCATGTAACCTGTATTTACTTGCTTGCAAAGTTGGATTGGAATGGTACCAATGTAGTAAACTCATCAATTAGATCTTAATTTCAATCACATAGAAAATCTAGCTTTCAGTAATTAATACCAAAAAATGAAGTGAACACATACATGAGATGAAATCATGAATTGATATCACTTATTCTACCAGTCCAAGCTTGATCAGACAATTTTGAGTAGTTACCTTTATCCAAAGTAGACTTTATACTGAATCAGGATTAGATTACATTAATTTCTTTACATCTGTCAGAAAGTCAGAAAAACAAAAAAGCCCATGTAGCTGACTAAAACAATGTACTACGTGAGTTACTTAATGGAAAGAAATACAATTACAAGTTCACATCTTAACTGGAAGCATTATATTACTAAGAGATCGAGTATTAAAGCATGAAATTCCATTTTCTGGGCTAAATAGAGGTAGATTATGAAACGAAATGTCACTTCTGAAAATTGCCCTTGATATTTTAACATGTGTTAAGAGTTGTAATATTTCAGATATTGTATAAAAGATGTAAGAAGAGTCTTTTACTAGTCTTTTACTAGTGGCACATATTTTACAGTAAAATCTAGTACACATAATAAACTCTGTAATTTAAATACCGTGAATGGTTGGGGTGTTTTTAAGCCTTTTATTTTTCCCAGCTTCAGTCCCATGTAGACATAGCAGTCCTTTTGGCTGTGGGACACCTGAGAAAAAGAAAAGCAAAGTTTAGAGTTTGATGATCTTCGTATGTGTTTGAAAAGCCTCAAGACTTTAAGCTATGCATAGAATTTTCCGTCCCAGAAGTTTCAGCTGCAGCATATGAAAATTTTCAGTTGCACCTTATAACCTGTAGTTATCACAATCCTGAAGTGATTTTGCCAGGCACTAAAGAATTGTTGACATAAGTATATTGGAGAAACCTAAGCAGGTGAGTCATTTCATAAAATGACTCTCAAATCATAATAAAACAAAAAGTCTCTCAAAAGATGCGACTCAAATTTTTCATTCTGGATAATTAATAATATCCTATGAATGTATTACCTTTCTGCATCCACACCCAGCTATTAAAATAGGCAAAGTTTATAAGGGCTCCAGGAACAATAGGCTCGTGCTTTCCTTTGGCTCAGCCACGTGTTAGAAGAGTTAGAGTCTGGAAATGCTGCAGTAGATGTTGAATCAAAGTTGACAGCTTGTACAAGGTGAACTCCACAATTCCAAGTTCGTATTCTCTCTTTCAGTGGTAATATGTGTATTTACTTGCACAACAGGATTTATTTTGAAACAAGTATAGTTTACTTATATGGCCAGTTCAGTGAATTGTACCAGCATTTGCTTTGGAGACATTAGAAGGGAAGCACTTTGTGGTTTGTGATTATCTATCAGCCCTATCTATCAGTTAAACTGTTTACAGTTTTGTTAGGTCCCTCCTTGGGCCAACTTCAGTGCTGCTGAACCAGACAATCTGGTAAAGTTCTCATTTTGAAACTGTTCTAGAATTTGTAATGGATCCTATAATATTTTATATGCCAAAGTATTTCATGAATTAAGACCAGGGTGCCCTGTTGGACAATTACAGGTTCTTCAGGAGGAATAGGCATGGCAGAAGAGGTGGGGGTGGTACAGTATGTAATAGAAAGGTCAGAACGTATGGAGCTCACAGCTGGCAATGGCACAGTTGGGAGTCTCTGGGTAAGAATCAAGGTATAAACAAATCATGTGGATTTTATTGTGGGAGTCTACTTTAGACCTCCTAGACAGGATGATGATGCTGATAAATTAATCTTTCGTAGACTAAGGAACACTTCCAGGTCAACTGCCCTTGTCCTTATGAGGGTTTTCAACTTGCCAAAAATTAACTGGGAGTGTCACACTGCTGGTTCCTCCCAGGCCAGAAAATTCCTAAAAAATCTAGATGACAACTTTATGGAACAAGTCATAAAGGAGATGCTGCTTGATCCGCTGCTTGTTAACAGAGTAGATCTTGTGGGCAAAGGGGAAATCGGTGGTAATCTTGGGCAGAGTGCCAACAAAGTGGTCAAACTTAAAATCTCTGTTGGCAGGAGGAAAAGTGCCAGAAAAACCTCAACTTTGGATATGAGGAGAGCAGACTTCAGGCTGCTCATGGAATTAGTAAGTAAGATCCCCATGGAAAATATTTTTGCTGGTGTTGGGGTCCATTAGCGCAGGTTGCTTTTTGAACATCACCTCCTAAGGGTACAGGAGCAGGCAACTCCCAAATATCAGAAATCAGGCAGACAAGACAGAAGGCTTGAGCTGGGATCTTTTCATGGAAATAAGGCAAAAAGGTAGATGTATGCTCAGTGGAAGCAAGGTCAAAAGACATGGAAACAATACAGAGATTCCATTTGCTGCNCAAACTTAAAATCTCTGTTGGCAGGAGGAAAAGTGCCAGAAAAACCTCAACTTTGGATATGAGGAGAGCAGACTTCAGGCTGCTCATGGAATTAGTAAGTAAGATCCCCATGGAAAATATTTTTGCTGGTGTTGGGGTCCATTAGTGCAGGTTGCTTTTTGAACATCACCTCCTAAGGGTACAGGAGCAGGCAAGTCCCAAATATCAGAAATCAGGCAGACAAGACAGAAGGCTTGAGCTGGGATCTTTTCATGGAAATAAGGCAAAAAGGTAGATGTATGCTCAGTGGAAGCAAGGTCAAAAGACATGGAAACAATACAGAGATTCCATTTGCTGCTGTAAGGAGAAAATTTGTGCAGCCAAAGCTTGACTGGAGTTGAAGCTTCCAGAAATGCGGGGCACAATACAGAGTTTTTTCAAGCACAATGGCAATAGGCAGTATAAAAATATCATTGGCCTGTTACAGGATGATGATGGTCACCTCACAAATGGGCAGAGATAAGGCAGAGCTATTTAACACTTTCTTTGTCTCTGTCTTCAACATGAATGAAGGACCAAGGGGTTCTCAGTGCCCTGAACTGGAGGACCATGACTGCCAGAATGGTCAACTCCTAGTTAACTGTGAAATTGTGTGGGATCTGCTGCTCCAGCTGGATCCTACATATCCATGCGGCCTAAAGGAATTCATCCCAGGAGCTTAGTGACATGGTCTAGCTGGGGGGTGTAGGGCTGGATGATCCTGAGCCCCTTCCGGCTCGGAGTGGCCGGCTAGACTGTGAGGGATCTAGGTTGGTGTTACCGCTCTGGGATGTGCTCTCGGTCTCTGTATGGGTGTTAGATGGTGAGTTGGACTAGATGATCCTTGTGGGTCCCTTCCAACTCATAATATTCTGTGATTCTGTGATTTTGTGATTCTGTGATCCCAAAATCCTCAAAGAGCTGCTGATGTCACTGCAAAACCACTCTCAACAATTTTTGAACAGCCTTGGGAATCCAGAGGTCCTGTTTGACTGGAAGCTAGCAAATTTTCAAGAAAGGCAAGAAGGAGGACCCTGGGAGCTACAGGCTTGGCAGTCTCACTTCAGTGCCTGGTAAAGATTTGGAGAAAATTATTCTGGGAAGTATTGAAAAACACGTGAAAGACAACACAGTCATACGTCACAGCCAGTACAGCTTCATATTATGAAAGTCCTGCTAGTACAACCTGATTCGTTTTTATGACAATTTAAGCCACCCAGTTCTTTAAGGGAAGCCAGTTGATGTCATCTTTTGGGATTTCCATACTGTCTCTCACAGGTTGCTTCTGGACAAAATGTCCAGCACACAGGACTAAGGGTTGGACTCGATGATCCTTGTGGGTTACTTCCAACTCATCATATTCTGAGATTCAGTTATTCTGTTTTTTAGGGGCAATTAATTCCAGATTCAAGAAGAATTAAATTTTGTTCTGCTTTTCTGAGTGAGATTTTATGGTACATCTGTTGGCATTAAAAATGAAAGGAAACTTCAGAATAAAAATTACTGTAGAGTCTGATAACATTTGGTACTTTTAAGTAAACATATGTAGGGAAGAGAAGGAGGGTCATTGCTTCGTTATCATGAAATTCATTATGGCAGAAGATCCTTAGAGATAAGTAGCTTTCTGGAAAGAAGTAGAAAATCTAGAAACAACAATGTGTATTTCTCTTAAAGGTAATAGGAGCTGCCCCCTACCTAGGAATGAATGGTTTGTGGAGGCTAAATGAATTCTTACGAGCTGGGCTTGTCAATAATGCTCCTTGAACTTGATTTGGTCTCTTCTATTTTCCCCCCAGTACATGTTCCTGCTGTGCTGGCTAGCTTGCAACCTTCCTCTTATTTGCTCTCATCCCCTCTTTCCAGCATCCCAGAGTGCCAGCTTTCTGCCTGTTTGGGATTTGGCTGTGCTCTAGACCTTTGCTAATGGGTATGGTAATCAGGGTAGAAAGGAGTAAAGTCAGCCTTTTTAGGAGACTAACACATGAATGCATTAATGTGCAGCTTGGAATGTACCTACAGTCCTGCCTTGTGTCATTTACAGGGCTGCTATTAAATCTTTTGTGATATCTCAGAGTATCACATAGCAATTTGTACTAACCATGGAATGTGTTATCTAAAGGATGAGAGAGGTTGTCTGGTGACAGCGTCACAATTAATGCACATTATGACTCTCTCTTCATGCAGTATCACCTCTTGCTTTAAGAATACACAAGCACCCAGGGCTCATAAGAGATTTACGAAGGAACTTTTTCTCAGGCACATAATGATATGCAAATATCTCAGGATCAAAGGTAAGTCAAGGGAAAATGGCACTGAGTAGAATGTCAGCTCAGCTATCAGCCTAACTACATGACAAACCCACAGGCAACTCGAGAGCTGTCAACTTCACTGCCTGTGGAGCCCACCAAGGGGCCAGATGCTGCTGCTGGATGACTATTTTCAGCAGCTTGGCATCTGGGCTCTTTGATGGCCTGTGTGTCAGGTTGGAGTTGTAGCTTTCACCGTGCTGCAGGGGGTGGACACAAAGGAAAACAGATTTTCTGAGGTTAATGGTAATTAAAAATAAATTGTTGTGACTGATTTTAAGCCAAGTTCTGCCTGCCGGTTATTAAAGAACAAATTCACTTCAAAAAAGAGACCTGAAGCTTTGCTTTATTTAAAAACACACATTTACATTACGCACAATTGCTGTTTATTTCTAGATTCTGAGCAAAAGTAGGAAGCATATCATATCCATATATACAAGAACTGCATTGGGTGGGCTTTGCTTAGGGTCAGGGATGTTTCTTCTTTAGCAGTCAATGGCACTATTTTTAATGAATGCATGTTCCACAACTGGATAAATTCAACCCTAATCAGGAGACTAGCATATAACAAATAAATCATTTGGATCCTGTTTAACTCTAAAATTTGCACATGCACATGCCATTTGGAAAAGAAAGTCTGTAATTTGGGTAAGAGAATTTGCTACCTGCAATTGCAAGTTATTATGTTGAGGTGTTTCCTCAAACACAGAGGTGTTAATTTTCAATTTGATTCATCTAATCAATTTTTTTTTACCAATTCTAGCTTCATAATTTTTTTTTCTATGAAAAAGAGCTAGGGTTATTCTGGTTGACTGATGAATGGTTGGAGAAGCACTTCATAACATTTCAGAATTCATTCAGAAGCTACTTGAGTTGCAGAAAATTTGAACACTTATAAAAGCCTTTAAATGTGGGCCAGCTGTTTGCTGTAATCTCCCTCTCCAACCCAACAGCCCTATGCCCCTGTGAATTATTCTAAAGCATATTCTAGACAGGAGATGTAATGGCCAAAACAGGATTTTATGTTTGTGACTACTCCACAAAAACGATTTTATATTTTCATACATGTTAATTTTTCTAGATTTACTAATGTCGTGGTTTGACCCTGGCTGGATGCCAGAGATTGACCCACAACCTCTCGTGGAGGAACAAAAAACTGGAAAAAANAAAGTACATAGATCAGATCCTACCACAATGCAATTCTGTCACAAAACGTCTGTCCAAAGGATCTCTGCTGAACTCTCAGCTCTGGCGGCCAAGTGTTTCTGGGCTCCCCAAACATCCACAGCTTTTGCAGCATGGTTCTCCACCTTCAGTCGTGGCCTCAGGTGGATTCTGCATCGCTGTTTCTCTCTCTCTATTCCATAGGTTTGCAAGTAGACAGTCTGCATTCACTATGGTCCATTCTACGAGCAGCAGCAAGATGCCTGGAAGGACATTTCTACCCCTTCTCTGGTCAGCCTGGGTGTGGGGCATTCATGACTTTCAGCTTCTTACACACGTCCTGACCTGGCCATCTACTTTCTGTTACTAAATTTTTTTTTTCCCTTCACAAATATGTTATCTGTTATTTACAGAGGTGACCTTGAGTTCCATAGCAGCTAGGGAGGCTGAGGCGGAAGCTATTAACCCTCTCGCTGCCAGAGGAAAAAAAACCCCGTGCCGACTAGCAACAGCTGAAAACTTAAAGCTACCTAGGTTTTACTAATGGAAGGATTGTCTAGTGAAAAAAAATCATGAAAGTACACTAAAACATCTGATAGGGATTGAGGTTGAGTTAGTGCATTTTTACATTTATTTAGCAGATCATTAAAAAAAACCAAGCCTGGAAAATAATATTTTTATATTTTTGAGGCAATTCAGGCTCTGTTGTGGTGGACTTCATTCAGTTTGCAGTGTGGAGTAGGATAATCTCCTGCTTTAGTGTGTGCTGTAGTTTCTGAGTTGTCTTTCATGATACCTTTTCATTGACTGTAAAATAAGCTGAATCAAACTAATGACCTGACCCTTTTATTATTTCTGAACAAATTATTCTATTCATAAATATATAACATGATAGATTTGATCAGTTTTGATGGTGTGGGCAGTAAAGTAATATTGCACCCTGTCAGGAGACCTTCTGAAATTCTAATAGTAATAATAATCATGTAATTAGAGCTAACTCAGTGTTTTACTAGTAGTAGTATATGCTTTTATTCTGTTAAGTCAGAAGTAAACAAAAATGTTTAATAAAAGCAGCATAAATTAAGTTACTTAATTCTCTTACTCCAGAATTTGTTCCAGTTACTTGTATTTCTCAGAATGTCATAGAACCCTAAAACCATTTGGGTTGCAAAAAGCCTCTCCCCGCCAAGGAAGCTTTGTATTGTGACAGTTGCGTATCACAACTATGTCATCTCTGTATTGTCATGAAACCTCAATTTTATTGGAAAATTACAGGTTGAGATAATTTTCTAAATATTAAAAAAAGCCAGACCTGAACACAGGCTGACGAGTCTAATGCGTTTCTCAGCTTTATATGTGCAAAATGTTAGAAGAATGAAAAGGGAAAACCAACACTGGTGCAGATTGTTTGTAGAAGCTCTAGATGTTCATCCTTGAAGGTTTTGAAGACTCAGCTGACAAAAATCCCTGAGCAACCTAGTCTGGAATCAGGTTGATTGACCCTGTATGGAGCAGAAGTTACCTTTCAGCCTGAATGACTGTGATTTTCTGATTCTGTAAAAATGTGACCTCGTAAAAACAGTTAAATATTAAAGGAAATGTTGGGATTAGGGGGAAATTTCATAAAGTTTAAATGACAACCTGCCTCTGCTTAAAAAAAAAAAAAAAAAAAAGATTTCCTGTGCCCTGCAGGGAGTCACAGAGGATTTGAGATTGTTCTGAGAGGTTTCACATCTTAAAGTTCCTGCTTTAGGAACTGCTTTAGGGAGTGATAGTAGAGCATCGAAGATGACTGTGACACGTCATTCCCAGCAGGCAGCCTCATCCAAGGTTAGTAGTGTGCTAAATGATATCGTATCACAGCAGGCAAAGAAGTACTAAGTTATTAGCACTGATTTAACAAGAGGAACTCTGAATTGATGAAATTATTAAATAGGTACTTCAGAAGGAATAAATGACCAAACACACTTTTTTTGTCCAGTTTGGTTTGTGACTGTGTAAACTCTTGACGTAGGCTGAAAATATTTCATGCATAGGTGATGTTTCCAGAGCTCTCATTCCAGAGGGTTAAAAACTGCCTCAGTTTGCCTTGTTTTACTTTTAATCTTTACTACTATCTTCAGAAGACTTCTTGGACTAATATACACTGTCTCAAAAGATGCATATGTCTGATTTTTGCATAGATGTTGCTTAGTATCACTAAAGTGACTTCCAAGTAGAAATGCTTTGAAAACTTCTAAGGTTTATTAGAGAATAATGACTGTTTATGTTGGCTAAGTCAAGGAAAAATTATTTTTTCAAATATAAAATCAAAATCAAAATACTTGCCTAGAATTGGTCAAAGGTTAGTCTGCCTCAGCTAGCAAACTATTCCATAGAAATTGGTAGTTCAGTAATTTACGTCTTTGCTTTCCATCATATACCCTACTCCTATACCAGTCTTCTTGGTAAGAAAACATGTTGTGGTATTTGGTGGTACCTCATCTGACAAGAGCCATCAGAATGCCTCCAGAAAACTCACTGAGCAATGTACATCGTAGCAGACTTTCTCATTCGTTTGTCAGTTCAGTTAAGCAAGAGTTCTGCAATTGGATGAAGAACAACAAACTTAAATTTACCATGGTAAAGTCAAAGAGAGAATTCTCCTGTGCAGACCGAGGTACTCCTAATTCCTGTGTACAGAAGACATTTGATTCCTTTCCCTCAAAACAATCTAGTTGCAGTCTATTTTCGCAAAATTTTGTTCTATGGGTATAGAAAATGTGTTTCTCTGCTCCTTGTTGATTAGAAAATGTAAATTCTTTTTTTAGCTAGAAATTAGACCAGCTGTGCCCCTCATCCCCATCAGGGATTACCAGAAGTTTCTGTCTTTAAGGATTGCAGTATGAGTAATTGAAAGACTGCACTGTATGCAGAGAGTAGCACCTTTCTATTGAGGCCTACTATGAGCACGCTTCCTAATGTCCCATTGCCTTCTACTCTGTGAAAGTCCACTTGTGCTGTCAGTCCTTGACTTTATGGCTGATGTGCACTTTGTTCTGGATGTTGTCTTTACTGTCTCCAGTCTCATGCTGTCAAAAGTGCCATTGTTTTGGAACAGTCTAACTTGACAAAGTTAGATCAAACAGGAAAAAGAAGCTTTCAGACAAGTGGACCAGAAATTCCTAAGTCCCTTAGATTTATCCACAGTTTGAATCTTTTTAGAATAGATTGATAGGGTTTTCCAATTCAAGAAATAATGTTGTTATCATAATGATGTCAAAACAAATTATCTTTTTGTTACTTCTTCCATCCAGATCTTTTTGTACCTTGTAGAGGATGAAGAATAAAAGGCTGAACAATAGTAAGGATGGACTGTGTTGTAAGAGGTAGCTTACACTTGAAAATGCTTTTACAATTAACAGCATGTTACTTTCTATAGAAAAAAGGATACAAAAATGGGTATTCCTGAAATAAAACAATGGCAAAAGAAGTTGTTGTCTTTCAAGAAGTACACAGGTGAAAAAAATGCATGTGTGGGGCTGGAATTAATATGAAATTATATGCATTATATTAGGTTGACAGTGGTTCTACCACCAGACTGGAAGTCTGAGAAAGACATTCCTTTCAGAAACAAAGCCTGAAACTTATCTATGTTTTGTTATTTGATAGTGTACATAAATGTGAACCTCTGTGTTTCACTTTACGTGAAATCATATGCTATTTTTTTCTGCACAGCTCTGTTTATGCAGATCTCTGAATCAAGAGAATGATTTAATAAAGAAGAAAGATATATGCAACGTCAATAGACGATAGTAAACTATGAAGTAACAGATTTGGAAAGCTGGGAAACTGGCCAATATTGATTTCAGTCAACACGAGGGAAAATGCTTACTTTATGTCTGTATAAAGTTATGGATAAGTATTCAGTTTGTGTTATATTCTGCTACAAATAATGATCTTTGAGAGTTTTTCAGCCTTCAGAGGTTTTCAGATTCTTGTTGTCTAGCTGTAAAAGTATGAAATCAAAGATGTCATGAGGTGAGAGAAAAGACTACAGGAAAAAGCTTATGAAGTCACATTCACATCTGTCTGTGTTGTCTGGGAAGATACTTTTACTCAGTACCACTGAATCTATCAAAGTTTATTGTATCAGTTTTGAAATAACTGAGTGTGTTAAATTACTATACACTGTGTTGTGATACTCAAATCAGAGCTATACCTAATATATTGTCTTATTTTAAGATTTATTATTGTTGTTATTATTTTATTATTATATTATTTTAAGGTGTTTTCCATTATTCTGGTACATGCTAGATGATAAACTCAAGTTTAGAAATGTCAGTGGCTTGCTCGAGTTTATGCAGCTGTTTGCTCGTGAGAGGTGTTGGCTTGCAATTCCTCTGTATTTAATATGATTTCCTGCTGCCTGCCAAGTGGTTATTGGTGCGGTCCTAACTACAGTTGGCTCTGCTATATCGCGGATCCATGGTCTTAATCGGGAACCGCAAAACCCTACTTCCGTGTTGAATGGTGCAACATCGGACTGGCGGCCAGTCACCAGCGGAGTCCCACAGGGGTTAGTGTTGGGCCCAGTACTGTTCAGCATTTATATCGATGACATGGACGAGGGAATTCAATCCATCATCAGCAAGTTTGCAGATGATACTAAGCTGGGGGCAAATGTCAAACTGCCGGAGGGTAGGAAGGCCCTCCAGAGGGACCTTGACAGGCTGGAGAGATGGGCAGGCTCCAACAGTATGAGGTTTAACAAGACTAAGTGCCGGGTTCTTCACTTCGGCCATAACAACCCCATGCACCGCTATCGGCTGGGGGAGGAGTGGCTCGAGCCTAGTGAAGTGGAGAGAGACNCGCTCTGGGATGTGCTCTCGGTCTCTGTACGGGTGTTAGATGGTGAGTTGGACTAGATGATCCTTGTGGGTCCCTTCCAACTCATAATATTCTGTGATTCTGTGATTCTGTGAATGGCAGGTCATTAATATGCAAATTTGCCCTGCACCCTCGGGTGATCCCAGCACTGTTTCGGCATTGTGTTGCTGTGTATCAGTTGCCGTGGTGGCTGTGCCAGAGGGGTGGCGATGTGGGGGAGACCCAGCTGTGCCCGGGGAAGGTGGGGAAGTGGCGGAGCCCGGGACGAGGGGGTGGCAAAGCGGAGCCGCCACGGTCACACATGCGCAGTTGCGAAAAGGGGCCTCCTTCATCACTAAAAAATCATGCCGCTAAGAAGCGAAGCCGCCATATGGGGGCACAAAGTGCAAGAGGGCCGACTGTATAAGAATACACTGTTGCAATAATTACTAGCAACACTTTCATGAAAATTATTTTTAACACAGCAATTTCTCCTTTTCAATGTAAACATATTTTTTTCTTGACGTAGTGTCAATTTTAATGTGGGCAAGCAGTATTCCAATTTGATTTTTTGTGGGTGGTATCCTCAAATTACACAGAGAAGATTTCCCTTTCCCTTCCCACCCCAAATATGCCTGTTTACTTCTGAATTTAAAAATAACTTGATTCGTATGAAAGTTACATTTTTTTTTTTTTAATTGTAATAATGTTGGGTTTGTTTGCTTTGTTTGTTGCTTTTTCACTATTCTGTGTAGCTGGAGAACTACTTTACATACTTTAGTGACATGATCTAGCTAGGGGGTGTAGGGCTGGATGATCCTGGCTCTAGCTGGGGGGTGTAGGGCTGGATGATCCTGGGTCCCTTCCGGCTCGGAGTGGCCGGCTAGACTGTGAGGGAACTAGACTGTGTTACCACTCTGGGATGTGCTTTCGGTCTCTGTACGGGTGTTAGATGGTGAGTTGGACTAGATGTTCCTTGTGGATCCCTTCCAACTCATAATATTCTGTGATTCTGTGATACTTCCAAAGGCTCATAATTCAGTTTTTTTACCTGCTGGTATTCAGGTAATGTTATTGTAAAGAATGTCTTGAATATTGGATGTCAGAGGTAACTAGTATTGTAGTGGCAGAGTTCAGAAGGTAATGGTTAGGATCTTGCACTTGTTCTGTCTAGCAAAGTTCTTAGCCACATGCCTAAGTACAAATATGTTAATTTCATTGAATGTAAATACATTTATAAATGAACTTGAAGGAATCAGTGATTCTTATGTAATTCTTCCAACTTATGCATAGAGCAGAAGTCTGTTATTTATGAAAAAAATTATACCCTTGTCTGTTGAGGATAAAGGAGAAAATAGGAGCTCTGAAATGAGGGGATAAACCTCTAGAGAAAAGCAAGGCATGAGATAGTAAATATGTGAGACTGTCAGTTATGCCATTACATTAATTTTTTGTGTTGTTCCTTTATTTTCTTACTGTCCTGTGCTATTAACTTCTCAAAACAAGAATATTTCTGAAATCACAGCAATTCAGTGTAAGGCTGTGTTCTACTCTGCTCTTTGTAATACCTTAAGTTCATTTGAAGTAAACAAAGTAGGTTTCTAAATCATTTGGCTACATCTGAAAATTTTGCTTGTCTTTCACCTAGAATTTATTTTAGAAAAAATATTAACTAATTCCTGTAATTAATTTCTATTATCGGGAGAATCATTTGCTTTGAAAGGACATTTAGAGATAAGTTCCACAAAAGGGTCTGTTTCCAGTATCTTTTTTACTTTTCATTTTATTCTTAGAACCTGTTCAATTCTGTGGTAAGGTATCTGGGTGTCTGAGACGCAACTCTTCTTCTGACATATACTGTTTGTCTCTTTTTGCTGAAGTACCTTCTTTCTGCCCTTACCAAACTGAGGATTTAAGCTACTACAGTCTAACCACATCAAGAATATCAAACTATGCCAGAAAACTTCAGATAATCCACTGGTAGCAGTTCCATTTTTCTTTGTCTTTAGGCACTTCAGTGTTCTCCACATACAGGTTCATAGGTTATTCTGAGTTGGAAGGGACCCACAAGGATCGTCGAGTCCAACTCCCAAGCGACTCCCACACAGGGATTGCACCCCCATATGTGGAGCCATGGGCACCACGCTCTGTCCATCTGAGTGTCCCATCATCTAGACCATGTCACTGAGTTCTTCATCCAGTCTTGTCTTAAACGCCTCTAGGGATGGTGACTCCACCACCTCCCTGGGCAGACCATTCCAATGAGAGATCACTCTCGCTGTGAAAAACCTCTTCCTAACATCCAGCCTAAACCTCCCCTGGTATAGCCTAAGGCCATGTCCTCTTGTGCTGATGCTGGCCGCCTGAGAGAAGAGATTCACACCCACCTGGCGGCAACCTACCCTCAGGTAGTTGTAAACAGCAATGAGGTCACCTCTGAACCTCCTCTTCTCCAGGCTGAGCAATCCCAACTCCCGCAGTTGCTCCCCACAGGACTTGTTCTCCAGTCCTTTCACCATCCTTGTCGCTCTTCTCTGGACCCTCTCAAGTAGTTCAGCATCTTTCTTATATGGGGGAACCCAGAACTGGACACAGTACTCAAGATGTGGTCTGACCAGTGCCAAGTATAGTGGAAGAATAACTTCCCTAGTCCTACTGGCCACACTGTATCTGATACAGGCCAGGATGTCTTAGCCACCTGGGCACACTGCTGGCTCATACTAAGTTTTCTGTCAACATTACTTCTAAATACCTACCAATGCTTCATCTAACTGACCACTGCCTAAATATTTTTCACTGTAGATTTGAGAGATGATGTAGCAGTCTTCTTATCTGTTTGAGTTTTTTTGGCAATATGTGGATGACCTTTTTCAGTAATCTTTTTATTTATGTACATTTCATAATGCTTTCAGCATATTGTCTGATATATACAATCCATTGTAGCTGCATTTTCTTTGTGCTACTGTTCACTGAACATCATACAGGTTTAAAAATGTCTTTTTTTTGTACTTTTTTGACACTAAGAAACTAAAACAATGCTATTTCTAAATATGAAAAGGCTTGTATGCATCCTTGTGGTACAATATTGTGTCTTAGAACCCTAACTAGAGCTACAAAGAGACAGAGCCCTTGTCCTAAATGAAAGGGATGGTGCTTGATAGAAATCAATCAGGTAGACTTCTAAAATTTCTTGGAAGGGTGGAATTAAATAGTATGTAATACTAATATAGCTTTTGCAAGAGATTTCTATTACAGTTATACCCCCTCATTTGCGAGGAATAGGTCAGGCCACGGGCCTCGCAAAAAGCCAAACTCGCAAGGAAGTGCAGGTCGTTAATATGCATGCAGGCCACGCCCATTGCCCCACCCGCCAGCGCTCCGGAGCGCTGCAGACACTTTTCTGCTTCTCCCCTCGGACTCTCTGAGCACGGGGGAGCAAAAGGAACCGTTTTTGAGCCCCCTCTGACTCGGGAGATACCCGCCCCCTCCCCCCAAGAATCTGTGGGCTTCTCCAGGCTGCTGCAACCGTGCTCCCACAGCCCTAACCCCGCGCCGCTTCCCCCCTACCCCCCACCCCCAGTGATTGTGCCGCGGGGGCTGCCGATGGAGGGGCTGCTGGTGCCGGGGCTGCTGGCGCCGGGGCTGCTGGCTTGGGCAGCTGCCGGTGTGGGGGCT
>WEKX01015199.1:49773-71439 GCA_013390025.1 Pitta sordida | reverse complement strand
CCACCCCCTCAGATTTCCAATCCTTATTGAGAGATGGGAGGGCCTGGCTCCACCAGTCAATCTCCCTTTCGCTTTCCCTAATACTCCAAAGCCTTTCTACCTGATCCTTGAGATCTGCTACCATGAGAAGCAGGACATTCACCTGCTCACACCGGATGCAGGTGTTTTTTCCACTGCTATCCGGGACCACCAGGAGACTGCAGCACTCCCCCGCTGCCAGCGGTCTGAACAGCCACGTCCCTAAGGATAGGTATTGTTTGAGTGAGCACACTGTTTTTCCTCACATTTTTAGATCTTTTCACAGGCATTGTTGGCTGGGGGAGGCAGAGGGAAAATTCAAATCAGAGATACTGGATACTAAGACAGCTTCCACAGCCCTGAGCACCCTGCCTGCACAAACTGCCGTGCTAACTGCCTTGTTATCGCTCAACGACCCTGTTTGCCTCGTTCTGTTCACCCCGCTCCGGTTTGCCGTGCTCCCAGGAGTGTAATAGCTTTAAATAGCAGCAACCAGGAAGTGCCTGGGTGGCTGGAGCCCACCCCTAAGTCCGCCCACGTGCAGCCTCTTCTGATGCCCAGAACCTCAGAAAAAGCCACCAAAAGCCCTTCCTGGGGAGTTTAAAAGCTTCCCACAGAGGAGGCAGCCTCTTCTGATGCCCAGAACCTCAAAAAAGCCACCAGAAGCCCTTCCTGGGGAGTTTAAAAGCTTCCCACAGAGGAGGCAGCCTCTTCTGATGCCCAGAACCTCAAAAAAGCCACCAGAAGCCCTTCCTGGGGAGTTTAAAAGCTTCCCACAGAGGAGGCAGCCTCTTCTGATGCCCAGAACCTCAAAAAAAAAAAAAAAAGCCATAGTCAGTAGTCAGTATTGCAGGCTGTATTTGTGCCAGGGGTGGTGCAAACTCTACATTATTTTCATAAGAGGATTTGTAGCATTTACTGTATGAAAGCCAAAATCATTCAGTTTTGCTTTACACTGCTCTCTCAGTGTGGCCTATCACAAGACAACCATTTTACACAGTGTCACATCTATCATTGCAGAATCTACGGAAGTGGCAGATCATATGCAGAAATGGATTGTTTGTTGGTAAGGTAAAGTTCTATACTAGACTAAAATTATACAAAATAGAATCCAAATGCTTATGTTAAATGTATTTTGAGGGCTGAAGTAGACCATTTTTCAAGAGTAGCTTTTGATCTTGTACCAGATAGCTCTATATTCAAAAATCTAAATATATAAACATTCCAAGAGCAAAAAAGATATCTATTTAATCAGAGAGTGATAACAATTTGACTTTTGAGATCATAATTAATTGTAACTGTGTTAAAATATTATGCCAATGTATATAAAAAGAGTAATTGAAGTGCCATTCATCAACATGCACTGTGATACAGCCAAAAAAACCCCTCTGCAACATCTCCTATATGACATACTTCCGAGACTACAAATACAAGCTCTTGTTCAGAAAATGAAGAATAGCTCTTCCACAATTAAAAATGCCAAGTGTGTTCAAAGCTATGAGGTACCAATATGGGAAGGGCAAACAAAGGTGCTTACTGATTTAACAATCAAGGTAAAGCATGGAGGGTACTTACACAGTGACCAAGCTAAGGGAAGCAGAAGGGAAAAGAGTGAAATACATCAGTGCTGAGCAAGTAGAAATAAAAACGTAATTTTCATAGTAAAAAATAATTAAAAAACCACCAAACAAGCAATGTAAAATTATTAAGCTTGGAGTTAATATATCAGAAAATTATGGGAGCAAATGAAAAACGGTGAGAGAGGGAAGGAACATGGGTTTATCCTTCCGTAGTTGAGTACAGTTTGCCTGATGTAGGAAAGAAGAGGGCAAAGTTGAAGTATCAGCTTTCTAGCCCCCTAACAGAGTGTGCTTGCAGGAACTGGGAGTAGTGGTCACTGGCTCCAATTTCCCCACAGCTCTGTTTCTGGATGCAGATTAGCCAGATCCCAGCGGGTCAGGGGGAGGTAGAACATAACCCTGAGGTGCTTGGCCCACTGAGAGCACTCTCAGATGTTGGCACATCAACTTCTCTGCTGGTGGAAGCATAACTTCTTTCCAAAGCACATGAGAATGGATAAAGCTTAGTGATATGAGAAAAAAATGTTAAGGGAAGGATCTAAGCAAGTGCTGTCAGTTTGGAGGGACCAGGTACAGTCAGCCATGACCACATGCTCTTAGGTGTCCAATAAAGCTAATTGCTCCTCAAAGTGCTCCTCCATATCCTATTCTGGGCATTATTTCATAACAGGATAATGCTTTCTCTCCTGTCAGCCCTTGTTGATTTACATGCTAATTTATATTCTCATAACTTATATTTGTGGGGTTTTACTTATTTATTTAAGGTTATGATTACAAGACTTCATTTTTGTAACTTGAATTACTTCTTCTCTTTTCCTTCCTTCCTCTGAAAGGTAAATTGTCATCCATCTGATCTCTACTCAGAAGCCAGAAGCATGTGTATTTGACTTGACAGCTTTCCTATTTGGAAATTACATGTAGTGCTCTTCAAAGTAACAGCATTTTTCAAAAAGTATAAATTATCAAATCAAAGTATGCAATGCATTTACAATGATTTGGGTTTTTTTCTTCATAAGGAAATCTATGGACATTTCAAAAGCAATTGACCATGAAACTAAGGCATGAAACTGCACCTTAAAATGTTCATCAAATTGCATGTTTTCCACGTAAAGGGAAACCATTGCATTTGTAAGGCATTCCCAGAACAGTTAATACTCAGACAGAATTGGAAAGATCTCTTTAATAAGTGAGAGGTTTTCTTTGCAACTTTAAATGGGAAAAGTTGGAGAAGGCCTGAGCCTAAACTGGTTCATATGGGTTTTGGCCAGCACCCACCACATGGTTCTCTAGGTGACGTTGCCTCAACTGGCTCCTCAGGGTCATGTCTGATCTTTTGTCACAAGCTGTGACCACTCAGGTTACCCTGCAAGACTACGGACAATCTTGTGAAATGAAGTGCACAGCAAAGCACAAAGAAGCAAGAGGAAAGAAGATAAGGTAAATTAAGTTGCCACAACAGTTTTTACTTATTCATGAGGTATTTAAATCCATTTTCACAGTGCCTCTTACATTAATAACTTTTACCAAAGTTCCTTATTGGCCTGAATTGATTAATTGACTAGGAAAGTGGATTTTCTCCCAAGATGAAAAAGCAAACCTACAGAACAGGAAGCATGTTTTCTGTTTTAAAGGAAGAAAATCAAACCGTAGACCTGCCTTCAGGGCATGCATCTTCCTGTGACCCATTCATGTTTGGGCACCTTGGAAAATCCTGTTGTTAATCACAGCACCAGAGAGCAGAAGCTGCCAAGCAGAAAACACGCTGGCTCAGCATCTAGAACAGCTGCACTGCAAGGAGGGTTTTGCCAATTAGGTGCTGCAGGTGCTTTGCAATTCTGTGCTCATTATTTAGGGTGCTGTAACACACAGCACCTGACTTTTACCAAAACTGCTTCTCTGAGTTCTACCTTTCCCACAACTTTAACTACAGAGGGAGAAGATCTCACCCAGTGAATTTCACAGAAACTCTAATACCACATCATGGCATATTTTGAACATAACCTGATAAATATTCCTTACCTCACAGCTACTGAGGTCTAAAGACACTTCCTTCAGATTGTGATTGCAAGCCAGGCCTAATAAAAGCGCTCTGAAAAAGATCAATTTTAGAATCGTTTATAAAAAAGGAAAAACAGGTTTACATCATCATCATCTAAGTGATCACAAGTTAATGTCCCTATAACACAAAGAACCATTCAAAACAAAATGGCACTAGCTGAACAGTTACTTTTCATATGACAATGGCAGCACAAACCTGCCACACTTAGAACACTCCAGCAGCTTCAAAAACTACAGGGATGCAAGGCTAATAAAGAGACTTTATTAGTTTCTTTAAAACAGGAAAAAAATGGTGGGTTTAATGTATGCAAAATGCCATGCAGCCAGTCATTTCAGCCAGGCACAGCCTCTGTAACACTCAAAGGCTGGATCATGTTCAAGTATCACACAATTCTCCACTTCTGCAACCCCACAAGTGTTTACAGATTTCAAAGTTATATTCCTAGACAATGGTATCCTTTGTCTTTAGGCAGGATGGCAGACACGTGCAGCAATGACTGATTATGATTTTCATAAATCCATCTTTATAGACTTTCAGAAGTTTGTTTCCACTTATACAAGTTAGCGTTACATAGTATCACATTTGTATTAATAGTGTCAAATCAGAAAGCACAACAGTGTGTGTCATAAAGAAGCAAACAAAATGTGTATATCTTCTTGTATCTTTAGAATAGATGTGGCTTTGAATTAATAATTCAGAGAAACAGAAAGACTTCCTTCCCAAACTTCCTTTCAGCCAAATGCAAGCCAACAGAATCCAAGTGACTGATGCATGAAGATAAAAACCAATCCATTCTGCTGAGCTGTGTGCCTACACACTTGCTATGTAAGTAATGTATCAAAGCTGTATTGAAAATGTGTTTGCCCGAGCAGATTTTTATTTTGAACCTATTTACATCTGTTCTGCAGGTATGATCAGACTTTTACTGTTAAAGGTAAATGTCTGTGGTTACTTACTTCTTAAGCTATTATTATACAGACTTTGGAAAATGAAAAGTGAAAGTTCTGCAACAGTTCTTACAAATTTTTAGAAGATCTTGTCTATCTTTCATATACAGACATGTTTTCATTCAGACTCAGTCTGGCTGCTGGTAACTTTGCAAAGAGCTTCTTAAACATTTTGAGGAATGAAAACATATAGGGCAACCATGACAAAAATATAGAACAAGAAGAGACACAGTGCTACTACAAGTGTACTCTCTTCACAGAAAGAAAAAAAAAAAAAGGGTTGGGTTTTTTCCTAACCTCTTTCCAATAAACTCATACTAAGAAAATCTCATGATTTCTCAATTCTTTATAACAAAAAATCATCAGTATTCAAAGGGAATGAAGCCAGACATTCTACTTGGCCACTGTGTTTAAATCACGTGGCAATACAAGGCCTTGTCAACTGTGATAGATGCAGAACGCGAGAATTGGCCTTGTAAGTAGCATTTGCATGAGATGCTTATCAGAGACTTGTCTTGTTATAGCACTGACAGATCAGCATACAATTTTTGGCAATGTCTGTAAATGAACAAAAATGTCAACATACACTTCAACAAGGAAAAAAGTACAAACTGCCTCACTCAGATAAAAAAAAGGGTGAAAAAGAGAATGAGCAGCAATGGAACATTAACTATTTATTAACTATGTACAAGAACTAAAAGCACCCCCTTCCCCAGGTACTATGTGGCATCCTGTGCCCAGCTGGACTTTGGTAAGATGCCCCTTTCTGGAGCTTNAAGCAGAGGCACTGAGCATGCATGGGCTAGGGAAAGTCGCAGATCCCGGAAGCTGGACTGTGAAAAAATTGCTTCGCAAATGGGCAGGGTCGTAAAGGAGAAGTCGTGATGCAGCGGGGATTCACTGTATCAAAAAGCTAAGCAGCTGTTCCATGATATAGGATATCCTCAGACCTTTTAACACCAGGTTAACTTCCACAGGCTGCTTTTGAAGTGGATTAGTCAAGCCATATAGGGCAAAGCACAAAAGGAAAGCAAGGTATACTGCAGGTCATAGTTCTCTGTAGTGTTGTGACTCAGATCAAAGAAAAAATTTAGGTCAAAAAAAAAGCACACCACAGACATTACCAGAAAGTACTAACAGTTGCTGTCCTACCTCCTAGGCAGAGGTGAACACTGGCACCAGAACAAAAGAAGCCCAAGCCAAAATGCCAGACAGCTGAGAGTGGCACAGACACACTGAGACCATCTGTGCCCAGCTGGACTTTGGTAAGATGCCCCTTTCTGGAGCTTTCTGTACTAGGCAAAGAAGTTTCTGCTCTGGGCTCATCCTATGCTCTCCATCACTGCCGTTTTACTTCCAACACCACCAGACAGGCAAGTAACTCCCTCTAACCCAATTCAGTCAAATTGAGCCAGATTATTTTAAACACTATCGGCAGTAGTTTTTTGATAATACAGATTTTGGCTGAAAAGGACTAGGAAGATATAATTTCCTGCAATGCTGCCAGATCAAGAGGTCCCAAGTTTTTCTGATAAATTAATGCAACAACATCTTCCAAAAGCACATCTTGTAGAACACTCACCAGCCAAAATTCATCATACCCATTGATGAGATGCTCAACATGACAAGAAGAACTAAATATGAACCTTAATGCTTGGCACTTCTCACCTTTCCTAATCTCTGTGGATATATTCAGTATCTTACAGTATTCTTTCTTTCCTCTGGCACCAATACCGTCTTCTGTAGTAGTCACATAAATCCTCTGTTTCTCTTGCTTCATGAAACATAGTTCTCTAATGCCCTCCACCACAGAATCAACAGCTTTAAATTAATCAGAATCAACCAGGTGATTTTCTCAAAAATCACCTTCTGTCTGAAAACACGTCTGTACCACACCTTCCTAATTTTAGCAAAGTCTGAGCAAGCAAGAGAGCAAGCGAGAGCATCTCACAGAACAAAGTGAAAGATCAGAGCAAAACAGGCTCCTGCAGTTGAATATGGATTTCAATCCAGTGTATCTGACTTAAGCAGAGTAATAGCAAAAGAGGCAACAGCCAAANATTAACTATGTACAAGAACTAAAAGCACTCCCTTCCCCACGTACTATGTGGCATCCTCACAGTGTAGCTTTATTAGCAAACCTCTTCCCTAAAAGGTTTTACTTACACTGTACAAGCAAGTTCTTGTCCTTTGCTGACTGCATTGATTAACCAGTATTTTTAAACTGAGTGAGAATATGAAATTAAAATGCCACAACTCAAGGAAGCTGATAAGAAAGAAGTAAAATAGCAATTAAACAGGCAAATTTGGAACTCAGCGTGTCAGGTATGTGCATCTTATCCACCGTTTTTTTTCTCAAGGTAGGCTTGATCTTAAATCACCCATCCAACTTGGACGCAAACCAGGAACTTTTCTTTTGCCACAGGATACCTCCAAGGACCACTTTGTCATTAGCTTTTTGAAATGCACTGATGAAAAATGCCAGAGACGTACTAGTAGATACACCATGTCTTTTTTATTTTTCCTTCTAGGAGTCATCTGCCATGTGGTATGTTGCAGTCTTGGCAATGACAAGTAACTCTGCCTGAAAAAAAGTGTTTCTGCCTTCTTGTCTTTAACCAACTCTATGATCTTGATCGTTCTGTACAAGTTTTGTAATTTCTTACAGTTAATACAGTTATACTGCATCGTTCGCGAGGAATGGAACAGGCCACAGGCCTCACGAAAAGCTAAACTCGCAAAGAAGTGCAGGTCGTTAATATGCATACAGGCCACGCCCATTGCTCCACCCCCCCGACACTCCAGAGCGCTGCGGACAATTTTCTGCTTCTCCCCTCAGCCTGTCAGCATAGGGGAGCAAAGGGAACTGTTTCTGAGCCCACTCTGACTCAGGAGACTCCCTCCCTCCGAGAATCTGTTGGCTTCTCCGGGCTGCTGCGCCCGCGCTCCCACAGTACAAACCCCATGCCGCTGTTCCCCCACCCCCGACGCGCATCCCCATGGCATCCCGGCATGGCATCTCGGCCTGCTGGGGCTGCCGCAGGGCGGGGGCTGCTGCGGGGCCAGGTTGCTGGCCCACTGGGGCTGCCGTGGGGCTCTAAACGCCAGGCTGAGCTGGAGAAACTGCACGCCATCCGTGCGTGCCCTCCCCAGAGGGCAGGCCCGTCCCACCTCACACGGAGAGCCAGCACCGCCCCTCGGCAAAGCAGAGGCACTGAGCATGCATGGGCTAGGGAAAGTCGCAGATCCCGGAAGCTGGACTGTGAAAAAATTGCTTCGCAAATGGGCAGGGTCGTAAAGGAGAAGTCGTGATGCAGCGGGGATTCACTGTATCAAAAAGCTAAGCAGCTGTTCCATGATATAGGATATCCTCAGACCTTTTAACACCAGGTTAACTTCCACAGGCTGCTTTTGAAGTGGATTAGTCAAGCCATATAGGGCAAAGCACAAAAGGAAAGCAAGGTATACTGCAGGTCATAGTTCTCTGTAGTGTTGTGACTCAGATCAAAGAAAAAATTTAGGTCAAAAAAAAAGCACACCACAGACATTACCAGAAAGTACTAACAGTTGCTGTCCTACCTCCTAGGCAGAGGTGAACACTGGCACCAGAACAAAAGAAGCCCAAGCCAAAATGCCAGACAGCTGAGAGTGGCACAGACACACTGAGACCATCTGTGCCCAGCTGGACTTTGGTAAGATGCCCCTTTCTGGAGCTTTCTGTACTAGGCAAAGAAGTTTCTGCTCTGGGCTCATCCTATGCTCTCCATCACTGCCGTTTTACTTCCAACACCACCAGACAGGCAAGTAACTCCCTCTAACCCAATTCAGTCAAATTGAGCCAGATTATTTTAAACACTATCGGCAGTAGTTTTTTGATAATACAGATTTTGGCTGAAAAGGACTAGGAAGATATAATTTCCTGCAATGCTGCCAGATCAAGAGGTCCCAAGTTTTTCTGATAAATTAATGCAACAACATCTTCCAAAAGCACATCTTGTAGAACACTCACCAGCCAAAATTCATCATACCCATTGATGAGATGCTCAACATGACAAGAAGAACTAAATATGAACCTTAATGCTTGGCACTTCTCACCTTTCCTAATCTCTGTGGATATATTCAGTATCTTACAGTATTCTTTCTTTCCTCTGGCACCAATACCGTCTTCTGTAGTAGTCACATAAATCCTCTGTTTCTCTTGCTTCATGAAACATAGTTCTCTAATGCCCTCCACCACAGAATCAACAGCTTTAAATTAATCAGAATCAACCAGGTGATTTTCTCAAAAATCACCTTCTGTCTGAAAACACGTCTGTACCACACCTTCCTAATTTTAGCAAAGTCTGAGCAAGCAAGAGAGCAAGCGAGAGCATCTCACAGAACAAAGTGAAAGATCAGAGCAAAACAGGCTCCTGCAGTTGAATATGGATTTCAATCCAGTGTATCTGACTTAAGCAGAGTAATAGCAAAAGAGGCAACAGCCAAAAACTGATGCACAGGAAGTTCCATATGAATGTGAGGAAGAACTTATTTACTGACAGCAAATTGGAACAGATTGCCCAGAGAGGTTACAGAGTCTTCCTCACTGGTGATACTCAAGAACAACCTGGCTGCAATTCTGTGCCATGTGCTCTAGGATGACCCTGCTTGATCAGGGATGTTGGACCAGATGATCCACTGTGCTCCCTTCCAACCTTACCCACCCTATGATATTGTACTGTCCTCTTCAATATTGAATTGGCCTAGTTCTGTGCAGTAGGTTTCTCCTCTCAAACATTGCAACAGGTTGTTTCACAATGGCCACTGCAATAATGCAGGCTCAAGGGACTGGCATTCACACAAGTATATAATCCTGTTTCACTGTGGAGCAGTTTTGTTTGTAAGCCACAAAATAAGAAATACGTATATCACAAAAAAAAAAACCAACCCTGCCAGAAGTTAAACAACTATGACATTCCTACAGAACAAAATGTGATTAACAGTCTGAACTGTGAGACAGAAACATTTTTTGAATGTGTGACCATTACAAAACNGCAGGTCGTTAATATGCATACAGGCCACGCCCATTGCTCCACCCCCCCGACACTCCAGAGCGCTGCGGACAATTTTCTGCTTCTCCCCTCAGCCTGTCAGCATAGGGGAGCAAAGGGAACTGTTTCTGAGCCCACTCTGACTCAGGAGACTCCCTCCCTCCGAGAATCTGTTGGCTTCTCCGGGCTGCTGCGCCCGCGCTCCCACAGTACAAACCCCATGCCGCTGTTCCCCCACCCCCGACGCGCATCCCCATGGCATCCCGGCATGGCATCTCGGCCTGCTGGGGCTGCCGCAGGGCGGGGGCTGCTGCGGGGCCAGGTTGCTGGCCCACTGGGGCTGCCGTGGGGCTCTAAACGCCAGGCTGAGCTGGAGAAACTGCACGCCATCCGTGCGTGCCCTCCCCAGAGGGCAGGCCCGTCCCACCTCACACGGAGAGCCAGCACCGCCCCTCGGCAAAGCAGAGGCACTGAGCATGCATGGGCTANAGCACCCCCTTCCCCAGGTACTATGTGGCATCCTGTGCCCAGCTGGACTTTGGTAAGATGCCCCTTTCTGGAGCTTTCTGTACTAGGCAAAGAAGTTTCTGCTCTGGGCTCATCCTATGCTCTCCATCACTGCCGTTTTACTTCCAACACCACCAGACAGGCAAGTAACTCCCTCTAACCCAATTCAGTCAAATTGAGCCAGATTATTTTAAACACTATCGGCAGTAGTTTTTTGATAATACAGATTTTGGCTGAAAAGGACTAGGAAGATATAATTTCCTGCAATGCTGCCAGATCAAGAGGTCCCAAGTTTTTCTGATAAATTAATGCAACAACATCTTCCAAAAGCACATCTTGTAGAACACTCACCAGCCAAAATTCATCATACCCATTGATGAGATGCTCAACATGACAAGAAGAACTAAATATGAACCTTAATGCTTGGCACTTCTCACCTTTCCTAATCTCTGTGGATATATTCAGTATCTTACAGTATTCTTTCTTTCCTCTGGCACCAATACCGTCTTCTGTAGTAGTCACATAAATCCTCTGTTTCTCTTGCTTCATGAAACATAGTTCTCTAATGCCCTCCACCACAGAATCAACAGCTTTAAATTAATCAGAATCAACCAGGTGATTTTCTCAAAAATCACCTTCTGTCTGAAAACACGTCTGTACCACACCTTCCTAATTTTAGCAAAGTCTGAGCAAGCAAGAGAGCAAGCGAGAGCATCTCACAGAACAAAGTGAAAGATCAGAGCAAAACAGGCTCCTGCAGTTGAATATGGATTTCAATCCAGTGTATCTGACTTAAGCAGAGTAATAGCAAAAGAGGCAACAGCCAAAAACTGATGCACAGGAAGTTCCATATGAATGTGAGGAAGAACTTATTTACTGACAGCAAATTGGAACAGATTGCCCAGAGAGGTTACAGAGTCTTCCTCACTGGTGATACTCAAGAACAACCTGGCTGCAATTCTGTGCCATGTGCTCTAGGATGACCCTGCTTGATCAGGGATGTTGGACCAGATGATCCACTGTGCTCCCTTCCAACCTTACCCACCCTATGATATTGTACTGTCCTCTTCAATATTGAATTGGCCTAGTTCTGTGCAGTAGGTTTCTCCTCTCAAACATTGCAACAGGTTGTTTCACAATGGCCACTGCAATAATGCAGGCTCAAGGGACTGGCATTCACACAAGTATATAATCCTGTTTCACTGTGGAGCAGTTTTGTTTGTAAGCCACAAAATAAGAAATACGTATATCACAAAAAAAAAAACCAACCCTGCCAGAAGTTAAACAACTATGACATTCCTACAGAACAAAATGTGATTAACAGTCTGAACTGTGAGACAGAAACATTTTTTGAATGTGTGACCATTACAAAACTCAGACTTTTAATATCAGTAATGTACAACGGGGGAAAAAAGAAGAAAGCAAAATTTCTTCCCCTTCATTTATCATATGAGGTACTCATATAACAACAATACAAACTAGGTTTTAGGGCACAGAAGAAAATGAAATTAAATTCTTACTTTAGAGGCTCAGGAGGGAGTTTAGTTCCAGAAAGATTAATCTGCATCAAAGCAAGTGAGCTGCTGAAAAACTGTTTGAAGGAGGGAGGGACTTCTTTTCCTTTTCTGCAAGTAAAAAAATTCATTAAGAAACAGCATCTAGACATTCCTCATTCCAATAAATATTCCTCATTTCAAGCTATAAGAAATGTAAGGATCTTTTACATGTTTAATTTGCACTACCTTCAGCACTTCTGTAATCAGTGGCTCTCAATTAGCTTAGAATTATAATGTCATCAAAATGTTGATTCAACAAACAATCCTCAGCTCTGTGCTGCTGCACAGAAGACATTACTATCTACTTTCTGTTTGGTAAACTATAAAGAATCATCATTTAGTTCTGGTTAATAGTGAACATACTTATATCTCAAAAGCAGAAGTTCCAAAAATACATGGCAAAACCCCTGAAATTGCTCTTTCGCCGCTAGAAAAAATTACTCAATGCTAGAGCACCTTAGCATCAATTAGGTATCATCTCTGATATGGACTCAGGGCATGAATTTGAAGAAAATGGAATCTAATATTTCCTACAATGCAAGTATTCAAAAAAGTAAATGTTCAGTCTCAAAGACTTTCAAAGGGACTCCCTTCCAGTAGAGGACAAAAAAGGAAAAAGTATGTGCAGTAGTCATCAAATCATGAAAAATACAAATTTTAGAAATCATCTTTAAAGAAGAGATAAGTCAGTCAGACTTCAAAGCCATATACTATGCCTCTTAAAGACANTCGTGATGCAGCGGGGATTCACTGTATCAAAAAGCTAAGCAGCTGTTCCATGATATAGGATATCCTCAGACCTTTTAACACCAGGTTAACTTCCACAGGCTGCTTTTGAAGTGGATTAGTCAAGCCATATAGGGCAAAGCACAAAAGGAAAGCAAGGTATACTGCAGGTCATAGTTCTCTGTAGTGTTGTGACTCAGATCAAAGAAAAAATTTAGGTCAAAAAAAAAGCACACCACAGACATTACCAGAAAGTACTAACAGTTGCTGTCCTACCTCCTAGGCAGAGGTGAACACTGGCACCAGAACAAAAGAAGCCCAAGCCAAAATGCCAGACAGCTGAGAGTGGCACAGACACACTGAGACCATCTGTGCCCAGCTGGACTTTGGTAAGATGCCCCTTTCTGGAGCTTTCTGTACTAGGCAAAGAAGTTTCTGCTCTGGGCTCATCCTATGCTCTCCATCACTGCCGTTTTACTTCCAACACCACCAGACAGGCAAGTAACTCCCTCTAACCCAATTCAGTCAAATTGAGCCAGATTATTTTAAACACTATCGGCAGTAGTTTTTTGATAATACAGATTTTGGCTGAAAAGGACTAGGAAGATATAATTTCCTGCAATGCTGCCAGATCAAGAGGTCCCAAGTTTTTCTGATAAATTAATGCAACAACATCTTCCAAAAGCACATCTTGTAGAACACTCACCAGCCAAAATTCATCATACCCATTGATGAGATGCTCAACATGACAAGAAGAACTAAATATGAACCTTAATGCTTGGCACTTCTCACCTTTCCTAATCTCTGTGGATATATTCAGTATCTTACAGTATTCTTTCTTTCCTCTGGCACCAATACCGTCTTCTGTAGTAGTCACATAAATCCTCTGTTTCTCTTGCTTCATGAAACATAGTTCTCTAATGCCCTCCACCACAGAATCAACAGCTTTAAATTAATCAGAATCAACCAGGTGATTTTCTCAAAAATCACCTTCTGTCTGAAAACACGTCTGTACCACACCTTCCTAATTTTAGCAAAGTCTGAGCAAGCAAGAGAGCAAGCGAGAGCATCTCACAGAACAAAGTGAAAGATCAGAGCAAAACAGGCTCCTGCAGTTGAATATGGATTTCAATCCAGTGTATCTGACTTAAGCAGAGTAATAGCAAAAGAGGCAACAGCCAAAAACTGATGCACAGGAAGTTCCATATGAATGTGAGGAAGAACTTATTTACTGACAGCAAATTGGAACAGATTGCCCAGAGAGGTTACAGAGTCTTCCTCACTGGTGATACTCAAGAACAACCTGGCTGCAATTCTGTGCCATGTGCTCTAGGATGACCCTGCTTGATCAGGGATGTTGGACCAGATGATCCACTGTGCTCCCTTCCAACCTTACCCACCCTATGATATTGTACTGTCCTCTTCAATATTGAATTGGCCTAGTTCTGTGCAGTAGGTTTCTCCTCTCAAACATTGCAACAGGTTGTTTCACAATGGCCACTGCAATAATGCAGGCTCAAGGGACTGGCATTCACACAAGTATATAATCCTGTTTCACTGTGGAGCAGTTTTGTTTGTAAGCCACAAAATAAGAAATACGTATATCACAAAAAAAAAAACCAACCCTGCCAGAAGTTAAACAACTATGACATTCCTACAGAACAAAATGTGATTAACAGTCTGAACTGTGAGACAGAAACATTTTTTGAATGTGTGACCATTACAAAACTCAGACTTTTAAGATCAGTAATGTACAACAGGGAAAAAAGAAGAAAGCAAAATTTCTTCCCCTTCATTTATCATATGAGGTACTCATATAACAACAATACAAACTAGGTTTTAGGGCACAGAAGAAAATGAAATTAAATTCTTACTTTAGAGGCTCAGGAGGGAGTTTAGTTCCAGAAAGATTAATCTGCATCAAAGCAAGTGAGCTGCTGAAAAACTGTTTGAAGGAGGGAGGGACTTCTTTTCCTTTTCTGCAAGTAAAAAAATTCATTAAGAAACAGCATCTAGACATTCCTCATTCCAATAAATATTCCTCATTTCAAGCTATAAGAAATGTAAGGATCTTTTACATGTTTAATTTGCACTACCTTCAGCACTTCTGTAATCAGTGGCTCTCAATTAGCTTAGAATTATAATGTCATCAAAATGTTGATTCAACAAACAATCCTCAGCTCTGTGCTGCTGCACAGAAGACATTACTATCTACTTTCTGTTTGGTAAACTATAAAGAATCATCATTTAGTTCTGGTTAATAGTGAACATACTTATATCTCAAAAGCAGAAGTTCCAAAAATACATGGCAAAACCCCTGAAATTGCTCTTTCGCCGCTAGAAAAAATTACTCAATGCTAGAGCACCTTAGCATCAATTAGGTATCATCTCTGATATGGACTCAGGGCATGAATTTGAAGAAAATGGAATCTAATATTTCCTACAATGCAAGTATTCAAAAAAGTAAATGTTCAGTCTCAAAGACTTTCAAAGGGACTCCCTTCCAGTAGAGGACAAAAAAGGAAAAAGTATGTGCAGTAGTCATCAAATCATGAAAAATACAAATTTTAGAAATCATCTTTAAAGAAGAGATAAGTCAGTCAGACTTCAAAGCCATATACTATGCCTCTTAAAGACAATATCTATATCTATATATCTATATATATACTTTCTGCTGTATCAGTATCACAAAAACACATATTAGGCAAGGTAGCTTATTTTACAGACCTTTAGCAAAGAGCAGAAAGGGGAAGAAAATAATTTGCTTAGAATAAACAATACCTATTTCATAGAGCACTATCCTAAGACCTCATAAAAAAAAAATTAGGTTTATTCTTACAAAGAAGGGTGCTACAGGAGAGCAAGAAATTATAAAACAAAGAACAAAGTATTGCAGGATTTGAGAGTAAAGACATTTAAACTGTACCTGTGAGAAAAAAGAGTCCTAGAAAGGCTAAGGACAGCTAGATGCTGAAGACATCCACGAAGGAGGGCTCCACACACCTGGTTCAAAATAAGGAAGATTGATTTTACTTTATATTAAGCCAGAAATGTACCTAGGGATAGAAGGTGGGGAATGTTTCCTTGGTATTTAATACTTCACAAAAAAGGTCTTTACCATATCTAGCGCACACTCCGTATTGGATAAATCCAAGTGAACAAGAGCATTTGGCTGGGCCAAAAAATTGTACAGGCTCTGTAATGAATGGAGAAAAAAATTACCTGTGTTAATTTTTATACTATGACAATTACTGGATTGCGCCCTCACATTACATTTTACTGTTAAGTTTCACTACAAGAATTGTGTCTGAAACTTCTTTTCACCTAATCAATACAACTTGTTTTACTTTTGAAGGCTATAATTTTTTAAAATAATAGGGGAATAATGATGCTCAAACTACATTTACCGAGTGCTTCTCTTAATGCATAAGTTCACAGGTTATTCTGAGTTGGAAGGGACCCACAGGATCATCTAATTCAACTCCCAAGTGAACGCCCACCCAGGGATCAGGCCCACAAGCGTGGAACCATAGGCACCACGCTCCATCCATCCAAGCCTCCCACCATCTAGGCCATGTCACTGAGCTCCTCATCGAGTCTTCTCTTAAACACCTCCAGGGATGGCGACTCCACCACCTCCCTGGGCAGACCATTCTTGAGTTATTGCAATTAACTTTCATGGCAAATTATAATTAATTTATTAGAAATATTTTGTAATGTCACTCAGATTGCTATTACATTTCAGAAAAGGTAATTGATTTGTAAGTTAAAGCCAGACTCGTAAGCACAAGGGAAGCAACTAATTTGCACCTGAAGTCCATGGTTATTCCTTAATATCAGCCACACATTAAAGGTTTAAGGGGGAAAACAGAACAGGAAACAAGATTTTAATACTGATGGTTCCAGTACTGTAGAGGGCATGTCATGTAAATGTTAATGTACGTGAAACTTCTTAGTACAATCTCTTTGGTTTTGGGTTCTTTTTTAGTCTCAGAGAACACCACAGAAAGATAAAACTATGACCTAATTCACAGAAATGAGGAAATCTCAACTCCACATGAAATCCAGCCAAACAGTGCACATTTAACATTTCTAAAATAGATCCATCTTTCTAAAAATTAGGTCATTTAGCCACATACCAGCAATTCAAGAACGGTCTCCACTTTCTTTGTGCTTTGCTAGGGTTTAGCATTTTAATGGCTAAACAACTGGATTTCCTTATTCATGAAGGAAAATTGTTCCTTGCATCTGTGTCTTGTATAATATTGTAGGTAGACCTTAGGTTTCTTTAAGCGCTGGCTACCAAAGTTGTACATTTTATTTTCCGTTTTGTTTTTACATTACTTGCTATGTCATTCTCTCAAACAGTAATTCACTGTGTCTTTACTTACATTTAACAATTTCTTTGCTCCCTGTAAAACCCTATTGTCCCACTGAAACTTTCCCCTAATGTTTGAAAAGATTAGTTCTTTGAATATGCTGACGAATCTGGAACAAGTAAGATACATGAAATCATCACAAAGTCGTGTCTGATTGCATTTTAAACGATGAGACTAGGTGACACTAGTTTTGCATCTTCTAGATGTTCAATACCTAGAAATCAAAGCCTGAGAGTTACATGCACACAACTTTTGATGTGAGACAGAAATACAAACTTAACAGTCAAAAAGTGAATACATACAAATTGAGAAGTGGATTTTGTTATGGATAAAACAGAGCTGCACTTCTGTGGTAATTGATAAACTGAACAAAGGAGTCTAAAGAATAATTACATTCTTCAAATAATCATGAGTTTTAACAGCATGTACCAAGGAGGTGGACATATTTATTTATACACACAAAAATATTGAAAAACAGAAATTAAATCTTTCCAAGTCAAAAGAAATAATCTGTTTCTAACCTTCCAATGAAAAATTCGTAAGACACTCAGGACTAAAAATGAGGTTTTTTGGTTGTATTTCGGTCACTTTCAAACAGAACTCAGACAGCATGTTAAGACTACTGAAACAGTTTTCTCACTTATCAGTAGAAGACAAAGACTAAAAGCATGAATTAAAATTATGTAGATATTTTTAGTTCTAGGGTCATTCTCTGGCTATATACCGAAAAGCAGAGATAAAAATGCTATTTACTATTCCTGCTAAAACTGTACAGAAATAAAGGCAAAAAAAGAACCTAAACAAAAGGGCTTGCCTCTTTCTTCACAATTAATTAAAACATCCATTCATTAATTCCCAAATGAGAAAAAAAGTGCTTACTGAGAGATCATCACCGCGGAGTGCGTTCCCTGAGAGGTCGAGATAGATGAGTGTGTTCGCGATCAGTGAGTTGGCACTCAGGGACTGGGAAAGGCTATTCACCCCTGCCAAAAACAAAGGCAGTACTCAACTTAGTCAACTCCACACAAAACTGGCCCAGACCCTGCAAGTGCACAGTTTCAGTGAACATACACCAATGTCCCAGATCCAGAAAAGTTGCAATCCTATTTTGAAACAGAATTCAAAAACACAGTTTACTTCATGATGTTGACCCAGTGTCTTCCTGCAAACAATAATATTTAGATAAAAGTATCTGAGGAAGTAGATCAAAGTATCTGTAGGAGACCAAATACATTAACAATTATAATTACCAGAACTTCAAAAGCAACTGACGAGACCTAGAAATTAAAAATATTTCAATTAATGTATTTGCCTGTAATTTCATAAAAATAGTCCATTAAAATATCAAGAGATGAATAAAGATTCAGTTCCTGATAAGAACAAACACATTTTTCACATTAAAACTAAAAATCTCACACTGAGAACAAACCAGTCAGAGATTTCTTCCATTGAAATTTTTCAGCTTTTCCAAATACAAACTAGGACATGGCTATTTCTGAGTCGTTCAAATCTACCTTTCATCTAACTTCCATCTGACGGCTCTAAAGACTACCATAAAGTTCTCAATTTATTGTAGAGGGCTATTGCTGCCTTTCAAGCATTATATGCATATGTTTCTTACATGCTAAGCATCACTGTGTCCTTTAGTTGATGCAGTAGTTCTTTCATAGGTCCCCAGACAAAGCTATAAAGCAGGTTAATGATCCCAGTACACAATATTCAGCAATTTCTCCATGGTATTGGTCACTGGACAGGCATTCAATGGATGGAACATTTCCAGTCATCAATCAAGATCCAGTATGAAACTGATTTATCAGTGAGGATAAATCAGTAGTTAGCAAGCTACTGGAGATCAAAATACCTAAGTCAGTGCTTTGCTTTTCCAAGCTTTCAAATACAGTATTTCAAATCCCTCAGATATCATGGGGGGTCAGTTCCAGAAATATGCCGCAATAAGCAAAATCCACAAAGTAGCAGTAAATACAGTAAATATGGTAAAGCCGAGGAGGGGGGAAGCACGATGTATTGAAGCTGTGAATTGAACCACGAAGTAGTAACGGATTACTGTATTAAGACAGTTTCCCATATTAGAAGTATGGCTTCTGGTTTCAGGAGGCTTTTGATACTGAAAAGAATCGAAGCACAGCAGCATCTTTGCTAAGTATCAAATCTTTTCCACTTGGTATAATTTTTCTTCTATGTTAACATTATACTGTTGAATCTACACCCCATCACCAAAGGTAAAATCCAAACTTTATGCTTTGTGAAATTTCAAAAGAACTAAAAGCTCTATTTAACCACTAGAGCTTAGAATTCTGAATTCACCTTAGTAAGTCTTCTCAACACTTATAAGCAACAGCAAGAAGGAAGTAGCAGTACAATTTTATCTTGTTTGCTGGATGGTATTTAGCTGTCATCTGAGATCACAGCCAGGGTTAAACTATCCGCAATTCAACATGTACTATCAAGAACCAAATCTGGGAATTCAGGAGCAGTGTCTAAGTTTGGAGGAGAAGAAGAGTTATCAAATAATTTTTAAAGTTGATGCTTTTTTCATGATGAAAAAAGGGCCATCGACTCAAAATCAGCCACATCACTGAAGGCAAACAATGTGAATAAAGGATTTTTTAATTAGACTCTGTCTTGGGCTCAGAACAGCCATCCCTATATTTGAATGAGTATACTGGAATTTCCCATTTAATCAGAATCTTCAAATCAAGAAATTCATGTTTGAACTTTGCCCTAGCTCATGCTATACTCTAACCATAATCTCACTTTCATTTGCAGACAATCTTTTATGCTCTTTTACCACTCTCAGGAGGCTCAGAGTGTTAATAGCTCTCAGGAACTTTGAGATACACTATTTGAAGAAAGATCAGCTGGGACATTACCACCTGAACTTCACTCGTCAATCTTAGAAACTGATCTCAAATAAAAAGTACCTTTAAAATAAGGCAAAAACCAGCAAGGGATTGTACAGGACTTCTGAAAAGTTCAAAATTTAAAAAAAAAATTAAAAAATAAAAGAAAAAGAAAAAGAAAGGCTAGGGGGAAAAATCCATGTACTTTGGAGTCCACTAATCCAAGGTCTCCTTTAGACTTTCCCCACAGAAAGTACAAAAATAGCCTCTCAAGTTAAATCAGTCAGTACTGTCCTCTTAAATTAAAGAAAATCTGACTACAATAGCCTTGCAGGCTATTCAAGCTGCTTCATGGCCCAAGGGTTTCCAAGAACTTCCATTTTAAGACATCACATAGTTTTTTGAGGAATACTGAGAAGGGGCCAAGGGACAACATTCATGGTGATGCGTTACTCTCTGGAGGTCATTCATATGACATTAGCATTAGACATACTAGAAAATGTTTTCAGCTTCTGCTTAAAGATCATCTTAAAAAGTATGTTACAAAACTTTTCATAACCTCAGAATTCACCTTCACTGAAGAGTTGTGTGGATGAACTTCATTAAGCTAGCATTTCTTTTTTACAAAGATAGAGGCGTAGCTGGAGTGTTCTCCTGACTCAATCATCACAAGCATTTGCTGAAATAATTTAGACTACCTGAAGAAAAGCACAGAATGACTGAACATTCCAGAACTGCAAGAATTTCAAATCCACAAACACTGCATTTCAAGAGGACATGTATGGTTAGTCAAGATTCTTAATCAATTGCTTGTCACCAAAAAACTAGCAATAGAAAACAACAACCCCAGAGGTTAATGAAGTCTTTTTAGTGAAAATCATAATTGCATAAATTCAGCTTAGGGTTTACTATTTACTTAAGCGTAACAAGAGCTTTAGGCATGCATATTACAGTCCTTTACCCCGCCCATATTCCCCTAGGCTGGTGCCACAAGCCGTGCAAGTGGGGCGGCGGGGAGCGGGGCTGGGGCTGTGAGCTGTGTGAATGGAGCCAGGGGGAGCGGGGATGGGGCCGGTGCCACAAGCTGTGTGATCGGGGAGACGGGGGGGCAGGGCCGGCATCGCGAGCCGCACGAGTGGCAGGGCTGGGGGCCGATCAGACTGAGGTCGCAGTACATTCTGCACACGTGCCAGGTCCCGCAATTCACTGGAATATCAACAGCGAGTATGGGATCTCGCAAATTATGGACTGTGACTATGCGGAGGATCACTGTATTTCCAAAACAGAAATGCAAAAAATCCTGAAAGCTTCTGACTTGTGTTTCACTACTGTTATTTAAAATACACATACATTTCAATTACAATATCAAACCAGAAATTTGTAAAATATAAAACAAGTAAGTCTTCAGTTAGAGCAAGCCACTTAACAGCCATTGCCACAATGCTTGGAAATAACCATGTGCGTGCAAAGCATTTGGAAATTTCCTCATGCGTTTTTGGTTCAGTCATTTTTTTTTAAGCATATACAGTAATACCTCACTGCATTGTGACCCCTCCATTGTGACCTCGCTGGTTTGTGAGAAATTTTTCTCGCAAATCTGCCTCAGTGATTCATGGAGCTCCCTGTGGGGTGGGACTGGCCCAGCCATGCGGGGAGGGGTGCATGGTGCCTCTTGCTTCTGTGGCGTTTATGGTCCTGCGGCGCTGTGCCCCAGTCCCTGTCCCGCTCCTCTGTGTCTCCATGCCTGGTCCCTACAGTGGAAGGCTCACGCCGCGGCACACCCCGGTCAGCCGCTGAGACCCAGCACAGCACTGCCACAAGTCACGCCATCCCCTGTTACCCTAAACCCAGTCAGGGGGCTGATTCCCACCAGGCATGATGATGTAGCCCCAGGGAAAGTGCCCCACGAAAGTGGGGCAGGGTTGGCTGTGGTGGCAGTGGGGCAAGCACTGTGTGCTGGGACGGGGCAGCGGCAGGATGTGCCCACGCTGCCGCCACAGCTG
>WEKX01015199.1:10456-49725 GCA_013390025.1 Pitta sordida | reverse complement strand
TGGCTGTGGTGGCGGTGGGGCAAGCACTGTGTGCTGGGACGGGGCAGCGGCAGGATGTGCCCACGCTGCCGCCACAGCTGCTGTGCCAGGAAGAGGCTTCTGTTCCCCCATGTGCCCCCCTGCTGCAGCAGGGTGAAGCAGTGTTCTGATGGTTCCATATGGCCAGTGCTGTTGCTCCTGGGACCAGCAGATGTTAAAGCGAAAGAAACTCCGATACTGATGCCACTCCCCACCTTAAGGAGCACCGGGTGTCGCAGTGTTGCAAAGTTAAGGTTTCCCAGGCTCCACGAGTGCCGACCAGAGACTGGAGACACCCCTTCCCTGCCACAGCCCCAGAGCTTCCCCCACATGGAGGCAATGCAAGCATGTTCGGTGGTAGCAACCCGGCAGCAGCTGTGGAAGCAGCAGCGTGGCCGAAGAGAAGCCTAGGGATTCTCTGGGGAGTCTCCGCAGGCAGAGGGCTCCGAAATGCTTCCCTTTGCTCCCCTGTGCTGTGAGAGCTCGTGGGGAGGAGTGGAAAAAGCTCCCCAGCACTCCGGAGTGACTGGGGGTGGAGCAATGGGTGTGGCCTGTATGCATATTAATGACCTAAACGTGTTTGCAAATTAGACATTTCGCAAGACCCTGACAAGACCCATTCCTCATGCAGGGTGAAGTATTACTGTATGAAACATACAGTTTATGCCACTTCTAATTTCAGTCTTCCTTTACAATACACGTTCAAGCCAAACACTTACAGAAACAAGTAAGTTTACCAAAGTGCTGAAGGGGATATGGAACCCAGCTCTCAGTTTAGTAACTCAGGACTGCAAAAAAGCAGCTGCAGTGTTGAAAAAATACATGCAAATAATTTACAGAATTAATTAGTTTATAGTCTGGCATAGAACTACTATACTATATTATTAGTATATAGGTCTGAAAGTTTTAGAACAGAAAAAGAGCCATACTTATAAAAACATACCTTTAGGTGACAAGGAGGTTTTAGACAAATTTAAATGTTTCAGTCCCTTTGGAAGTTTGGCGAACTGGATGCTCAAAGATGACACACCTGTTGGGAGACCAAAGACAAAATGGATGTTTTCAGGTTAACTGTGATCTCAGATTTTCCAAGCAAATTACAGCAGGCGCAAACTGCACTGGTGAAACAACACAAGGAATTGCCATCACTGTGCAGGTTGGCCCTGTTTTTTATGACCATAAACCTTTGAAATTATTGATGTAATCAAGATCCCTTCTTTGGTAAGCACTGACACCCAAGGCATTTTGCTGTTAACAGTCAGAAAACCTCCTTAATTAGTTTTAAAACTATATACAGTAATCCCTTTAATATCACGGAGTGTTGGTTCCAGAAAGATCCCACAATAAGTGAAGTCCATGAAGTAGTGTTAAATATGATAAAGAGAGTAAAGATGCAGAAAAAAATCCCATGATGTATTGAACTTGCAAATGGTGAACCATAAAGAAGTGAGGGATTACTGTAATACACACATACTTTTGGGAAGGAGTCAAAGGAAGTTGTTACATCGAATAGTCAGCACTTGGAAGATCTGGAAATTTCATGGTTCAGAAAAAAAAATAAATTTTTTTAATCCAACCACAAAATAAAATCCAGCAGTGATAATTCACATAAAACTTCAAACTATTATAATTTTCTTTAAAAAGGAAGGGTTGCCATGGCAAGAAAGACACCTATGTAAGCTAACACTACCCTCTTTTTCTGAGGTAAAAGGAGCCTAAAACCTCCACCAAGTCATAACAGCCACAATGCCCATAAAGTAGCCTACAGGTTACCAGCCAAGACAAAGACCAGGAAATGCTACAACTGCTTGCAATCGAAACAATAAAAACCTATTAAGACACTGACACAGAGTGGACTACCTCAGCACAAATCACACAAACAAATAAACGAAAACAACATAAAGGAGCACTTTTCATTCAAGGTTTAACTCAGTATATCCAGGTTCCTCACTCCATAAATTTAATGCCCCCTTGTAAGGAAAAGATAGAAATTTGATTAAGAGGGCACATCCTAAATAACAGTGTAACCAACCCATGAAATATTTATTAGAAAAATAAATCAACATAGAAACTCCAGGTTTTACCTGAGGTGTAAAATACAGTCCTCTACAGCAACTCAGTGAGAAAAGGGCAAAGAGAAGGGGGGGTAAAGCCTTTTACTTGATTCAAAACACAGTCAATTAAAAAACTGATGCCTTTCTCCACATACACAGACATGAAACAGTCTGCTAGTAGATCACATACATATATATATATATATTTACTCTTTTATTATGTTTTACTTATCATTGGTAATGAAAGAGACAGCCTTGCAGATTCTGTCATAGAGGTTTGTGTTTGTTTTTTTGAAATGCTCTCTGCAAAAGCATTATGCTAGTGACAGGTGCAACTTCTATGCAGTTCAAAACAACATACTACAGTTTTTTATTTATATTGCCAAAATATTAGACCCATGATGCCTTGGCATAGCTTGTTGTAAAGTACAATGGTAACCAAATGTCTTCACCAATTTTCAGCAAGAATGAATTAAATCATAATACAGTTATACCTCCGGATTTGCAGGTTTTGGGTCTCCGTGGGTTCCTGCGAAACATTAAGTCTGCGAACGCAGGCGCACCATTAATATGGCAAATTATTGCCATGAATATGGCACTTTGCAGCACTGCAAAACCTCGCTGCCCCTTACAGCAGTGGGGGGCATCAGAGTCAGAGCTTTTTCCCTTTAACTGAAGCGGTTACACCAACCCCTGAGGACAGGAAGACCCCGATCGCATACCACGGGCACTGTGCAGTGGAAGCGCTTTCCCTGGGGCTATGCATATCACCAGGGGCACCAGGCAAGCAGCCTCTGAGGATAACACAGCGATTAGTGCTTGCATTCTGCCACAGTTAGCATCATCATCGCCTCTCCTGACTGGTGCTAAGGATACAGTAACACGCACACACACACATACACACAGGCTCCTANTTGCATTCTGCCACAGTTAGCATCATCACCACCTCTCCTGACTGTAGCTAAGGATACAATAACACGCACACACACACACATACACACAGGCTCCTGGCTGGGCTGGCAGTCCAGGCTGCCTGCTGTGCGAAACAGGACTGCACGGTGCCATATGTTACAGTATAAAACTTCCCCACGCTTGGCACAGGTGGGTGGGTGGCCTGGGCCACCTGCCATGACGGAACAGGACTGTGCCGTGACGCGGAACTATACACTGCCTCTGTGAACCACTGAATAAGATCTGCAGAGAAATTTTACACAAGTCACTGAAGATGTGAATGAGAAGGCAAAAATGAGTGAGGTATGACTGTAATATGATTTTCTTTCATAGCTCTATTGTATTTAAAAAATAAGTTTTTAGCTACTCCGAAGCAGAAGGCTCCACTTATCTTATGTTGGTCTCAGAATTTATATTCTAGAGTTCACTGTTTATATGTGTTAAACTGATTTAGTCACCAATATATGCTTTCAAAATCAAGTTTGAATTATGCTAGCATGTGAGGAAAAAGTAAGTACAATCAGAATCACTAAGGATATTAGAAATGTAATTTTTGTTGTTTAGCATTTTGAGTAAGGCATGCAGCAAATAATTTTACATTTCCATCTTCATATTTAGCTAACAATCTGCAAACTAGCTATCCAAGCCAAGCTGAAAAATTTTAACATCTTACTGGCACTAGGGGTTAAGTGTCCTCTGTGCTGGGAGAGGTGGGATGCGGCGGAGCCACCGCTGTGCCAGGGGCAGGGGGAAGCGGCGGCTGTGCGGGTTGATTTGCCTATTCATGCTGCCTAATTGAATATTCATGTGTGCCAAGTTGCGCACGTGCAGTTGCAAAAAGGGGCCTCCTTGATCGCTGAAAAATCACGCCGCTAAGATGTAAAGCCGCAATATGGGGTGTGCGAAGTGAAAGAGGGCCTACTGTGACTGCAAAACAGTCTGGCTGAACTTCCAGCTCCTGCAGGTGATTTTTCGAAAGGTGTTTTCCAAAATCCGTATGTTTATATGAATCTCCACTACGTCAGCTTTTACCTGTGAAAGCTTTGCTGCCACTGTCAAATCTACCTTACACTCAGTGAATATCAGATCACAGTAGACTTAAAATTTTTCTTCAGTTGAAAAGTTGCAATATTTGCACATTGCAATTACAGTTAATTCCTCTTTAAGTATTCTATAACTTACCTAATTCTCTAAGGAAAAGGTCGAATCTTAATTGTATGTTTCATAGGAGAAGTTGAGATAACCAAGGAACCCTACTAATTTCACCAAGTGATAGTTTCTGGATCTCATTTGTATCTTACATGTGGACACTGCAGAATGGTTTGAATCTATATGTTTTTTACAAAGAAAGCACACCCATGGATATATTTTAAAAAAGAAAAAAATCAACTGCATTGTAGAGTATCTGCCCAATGTTTGGTCAATTGTTTTGCTTTCAATATAATGAAGAGTTTCTTTGAAAAAAACCTTTCAAATAACACAATCTAAATACACTTCCTCAAAAGCAGAATCAACAATGTAACTGCACATTTTCCAGCATTTTTGGTAGATTGCAGTAAGGCCTACAGCACACTGTAATAATAACACTCTTCAGCAAAGTAATGGCTTTCATGTGATATGGATTCTTAACGAGGACAAGCAGTAATCAGCAGGCAAGAGGTGATCAGAAGAGGTAAAGCAATTCATGCAAACAATTTCAAATAAAAGACTTACTCAGAACAGGTTAAAAACAAAAATGTCTTCGTAGTTGTTTCTAGTCAAAAAGAAAAGATACAGAACAGAAAAGGAAAAAAATTTTTTCCTCACTGAATCACCAAGAAAGAAGAGACACCTACAAAATTCTGTGCTAACAACATTCCAAGTCTGTCAGATTGTAATCAAAACTAACAGCTTTTCCATTTTAAATTATTAAAGCAAACAGAGTGGAAAATTTCCCCCAAACAAACCAAATAGAACAAGAAAAGGTCCGCTGTGAAAAATACTTATTTTTCTTCTAGCCCAAAAGAAGCACAAGATAGTCTGATCCAAGAACACTGTGTGCTTGGAATGCATTAAGTGAGGCAAATGGAAATCTCACATGGGCAGCGCTGAAGGGTCAACTCCAGACTGAAAGAATGTAACCTTCTTTTAAAAATAAATGCCTCTGTGGCGAAAAGAGAGTAGACAAGGGAGGGGAATGACTTGATATGTACTGAAATCATGCCTGTCAGTGCCTAGTCTGAGAAAAACTGAGCTGTTCGGTTTGATTTTCCATGTTGTGGGTTAGCAGCATTTTGCTCCATAAGAATGCCAGTTATGCCAGTATTACTGAACATCACCTAGAGCTTGCAACAGGACAGGGGAACACTAAGCTGAAAAGTAGGAACAGTTTCCATACTGAAAAGAAATATAAAATTGTAGCTGAAATAAAACCACAGAACCATGGGGAAAATGTAATCTAAACAATAAATTTCCCTTTTGCTTCATCTTTCAAGTGATTACAGTGCCTTTAAAAATACACACCACGTTTTTTTACTCTAATCCTAAAAAAATCACTGTGTTCTATCTTCATTTAAAAGAAACCTCTATGAAAATGTAATGAAATCTAATGAAATCCAGGGTTTAAGGCATTTGTATATTTCTCAACATGTTAATGGATACGTACAAATCAAGAAGAATGGCGATTCTCAGTCATTTATAAACGGATATTTACAGCAGCATTACACACAGAACAATAACATATTATTCAGGCAAAGCTAAAAAGAGCAGCAATAACCCTCCTACTCCATTTGTAGAAAGAGAAAAACATAAGTGTTACAGTACCTCTATCTTCAAGTGGATTGCTAGCAAGGTTGATTGTATGGAGTCCTGAGTTGGGATTATGGGCTAGGGCACTGGCTAGTTTCTGTGCAAAATCTCTGCAAGAAACAAGAAAACACAAGGAGAAGGAATTCTGTTATGTGCTCTATCAACAACACATTCAAAAGTTGAAAAGTTTCAAGGGATTCCTAGGCACAACCTAGCTCTGTGATTGCAGAGCACTGATTCCTCATGGAACTAAACAACGTTTATTTGGCTCTCATGCTGTTTTTCACAGAGGTTTACCTAATTATTTATTTGTTTGTTTGTTTGTTTCTTTTTTTTATTCTGTGACCTAAGAGACTGAAGGGCACTCAATCAAAGCCCCAAATGTTTTTGACAGATATCTGCAGGTATAAAAATAGGAGTTATTTATATAACTAAAAACTTCAGTATATCCTCCATCTCCTCCATGCCACATGAGTGGGATATACACATCAACTTGCATACTGCTACCTCCTTCACTCACAAGTCAACCCCATCACTTGCAGCTCTCTACCAACAGTCACTCAAACAGATGGACTTTGCAACATATCCAGAAGGTCAAAAACCCGAAGTATTTCTAACATTATAAAACAGCAGGATAAACTGTGTCAAAGAACAAAAGAACAGCAGCACACTGACGAACTGGTCTTTGCTTGCCTTTTTTTACAGTGAGAAGCATCAAAGTACATAACTGGTTGACCACAGCCCCAGCAATGGATCCCGAGAGAGATGACAGTATAGCTATTCTATAACGCTCACTACAGACAGGCCATGTAGCACAGACTCAGAAGTAACTTTAATCAGCTATGGTAGGTAGCTGCAGCAGCATGAGCTCTGTTCCAAATCCACTTGAGAGGCTGGGGCGACACAGTCCTGTCTGAAAGTGTTTTGCTGCAGCTCGACTTGACCACCCACAGCGCTAAGTTCAAAGTTAGCTTGGGTTTTCTGGCATGACTGCACTGTCAAGACTCTGGTGGAGGCACATTCCTTGCATTAAGTCAGAAGACTATTGGCTTATCAGCTCTAAGACAAATCCTCAAACCTGTCCTTGCACCTACTGGGAAACTATCATGAAATAAGGGACTAGACCTACTATGTTCTTTCAATAAAGTGGAACTATAATTTCAGTGTTCTTACTCCACCAAAGTTAGACATCAAGGTAGAAATCGTCCTGATGCCTTAAGCTTCCATCTCTCTCTGCCTTGAAGTACATCATCTTCCCTTCTGTAGCCCAGTGGTGGAGTGAAACAAGAGTGCTAAATAACACTGCCTTCTCTTCTCAGGACAGATCTTGCCTACCATCAAACTAGTCAGTCTCTGTGCTGAGAACCCCAGTGGAGGTAGCACCCTATTTTAGTACCTGGAAAATGGTGGAGACTGAACAGCAAAAACCTCAATAGGTTTTGTTTATCTGTGTTGCAAAGTGCACTGGAGTATAGAGATATTCCAGGGATGTTTAGTTTTTCTTTGAAACTCCATGTCCTTAAACAAGACTTCTGGGGCTAGAACTGGTTACAGTGCTGCAGACACAATGATAGGCTGCCTTTAGGAAAAGTATATTCTTTTCCCAAAATAAAAGCAGCATGTGAATACAAATACTCAACAAGAAGAAATTCTGGGCTTGAAACTCTGCCACTTAATATGCCTCAAGGTCTCCTGCTTTGCTACCAGCTGCTGCTGCAGAAGACTACACATCTCCTGTAGGTCCCTGAGTTACATTTGCCAACACTGTGGAAATCCTCCAGCATTTCAAATGGCACTACATTCAGGCAACTGAATCAAGCTCCTTATGTCCAGTCAAGAAAAATGAGGGTTCGAGTTAGGAAAAAAAAACAAACCCTCTTTTGTTCTTGATGAGCTTTCTCCTCTTCCTTTATCCCTAACAGATCACTGTCATTAGCGTACTCTAACTATACCTCCAGTCTTGTTTGCAAACCCTGCTCCAGCTTTTACCACCAATATAGACAGGATTACCAGAACATTTTGGACAACTGGAGTGTGTGTGACCTACTTAGCAAAGGGACAGTAAATCAACTGCCACCAGAAAGCACTGGATTATTGATGGGCTCATGGGGCTCCAAGGCTCATTTTGGAAAAAGCTAATACAACTTGCCCACTCCCTGTGCAGGGCTGTAGAGAATTGTATGAAAGGAGGCAGGGACATTCTGCTTGCTAGCTTTCAGAGAGTTCCTAAGTGCAAGGAACAGATTGCTTACACCAGCTCCTGCAAACAGGCTCTTGCAGACTGAAAAGTCTGTCATGCAATTTCATGGAAATGAATATTCTGGTTATCACATATTGTCCCATTCCTCTAAAATACCTCAGGGATGTAAACCTTCTTTTCAAGCTCATTTGTTCAGGTCATCCTGAACGATTCTCCTCTCCCTGAAATCTAGACTTCACTTATTTCAGTTAAAACACTTAAAAACCACTAGTGTTTACTATATGCATTGAAGCCTTCCAATATAATCTAAACTGCACCCTTTATATCTGGTTAAAGAAATAGCAATGCGGATAAAATTTCCACGAGGATCTAAACTGGCACAAATCTTATCAAACAGGGGCTTTCACTTGACATCCTGTTTTCCCCAAGAGGAAGTTCACACTTCCCTAGTCCTGGGACTTCATTACTGCTACTGCACAATAGTTTGCTGTCTCATCATTCGGGAGGATGACAAGAGTTTATGAGGCTGTGGGCCAAAGCTAATCAGAGAAATGAGTGGCTGGAAGTAGAAAAGAATGGAATTATCTTAAACTGACTCTGCTGCAGGAAGAAATATGCTCTTGCAGCTGCCTGGGTTACTTCTTACAACATTATTCTTGGCAGCTCTTTCTTAACCTCGGTTTGGCATTCTGTCACAGCTCATTAAAAATGACTGGTCTGTAAGCTATGTGAAGAAAGATGCCCAGTAATACCAGTAACTCCTAGCAAGCAGACATGATAAATGGGAAAACTGACAAATGCACTCTTGACGAAAACAGACAATGTTGATCAGAACAGATACATGCCAAGGTACAATGCCAGACACTCTGCACGTAAACAGAGACATGAAAATCAAAGTCACGTGTTGATTAACTGAAACCAGTTAATCCAACTCTGAGAAGTTAAGGTAGGCAATGTACAAAGGTAGTCAATCTATCCTTTAATACTACAGAATATCCCCGTTGCATTGAGACCCCTCCATTACAACCTCGCTGATTTGCGAGGAAAATTTCTTGCAATTCGGTTTCAGAGATTTGCGATGTTCTCCTGCCAATGCACGCACAGTGCCTCTGCTTCGCCAAGGGGTAGCGCCGGCGCTCCCTGTGGGGCGGGATGGGCTTGGCCCTGTGGGGAGGGTGTGCAGTTTCTCTGGCTCGCTGTGGCATTTAGAGCCCTGTGGCACTGTGCCCTGGTCCCTGACCCGGTCCTGTGTGTCTCCATGCCCACTCCCTACAGTGGAAGGGTCATGCCACAGTATGCCCCAGGCGGCTGCTGAGACCCAGTGCAAGAATGCTGACCAGAGCCCGAGGACATCTACTCCCCGCCGTGGAGGCAGGGTGAGCACACGCAGTGGCAGCAGCCAGGTGGCAGCTGAAGAAGCGGCTGGGATGGTGCAGTGGTAGGATATGTCCACCCCGCAGCCACGCTGTGCTGACAGTCCCAGCGGGCTGGGACGACATGGGGCCAGAAGGGCATGGGGACAGCCACCAGGGATGGGGACTGGGGCAGGAGTGGTGTGAGGTTTGCGCAGCAGCCCGGCCCCGGCTGCAGATGCAGTAGCAGCAGCATGGCTGAAGAGAAGTCCAAGAAACAACTTCCCTTTCCTCCCCTGTGCTTCGAGAGCCCATGGGGAGGGGTCGAAAAGGCTCCCCAGTGCTCCTGATTGGCTGGGGGTGGAGCGATGGGCACGGCCTGCATGCATATTAATGACCTGCGCGTATTTGCGGATTTGATGTTTCGCAAGACTTCTGACATGAACCGTTTCTCGTAAAAGAGGAGGTATAACTGTAATAGTTTTGTGGCATATATTGCAAGAAAAATTAGATTAAGATCAGGGGTTTATGTTTGCATGACAGATATTAAAGGCAGTGCACTAGAGATCAGAAAATTTGAGTGCAATTCCAAATTTGACCTCAAATTTCCATGTCATGTAGGCAATTTCCTTTTCAAGATATTTCAATGCAAAGTCCATTTTAGAATGGAGAAAAAGACACAAACAATGGAAGAGGAGGCAGCGTAAGGTACACCAAGTATTTTGCTTGTGCTTGTTTCCCTTTATTTGTAGTTCAGTATAGTGTTCTCTTTCTCTCACCTTTCCACTGTTCTTCAATTAACATAAAAATTCACTTGCTCTAGAGTTTATCTTGTCTACATTTTCTTGAACACTATCCTAACACTAAAACAAGATACAAATATTTCCAACTGTGTCAGTTTGTAGCTTCAACTTGGCTTGTATTTCTTGTGAAGGGAGAAAAGGCAAATATAATTTACTGTACTTAAAACATATGCAAGGATTAAATTGTATGGCTTATTTCTATATATATGGCAAGCCATTAACCTTTATCATCTACCTCGTTTAAAAAAGTTGCTAATGCAGAAGTCCTGTTATATTTGAGGAAACCACAATCCACACTAAGATAACACTAGCTCATTTGGGAATGAAACAATATTGTGTTACACAACATGAAACAATACTTTTTTTTTTTTTTAACAAAGCCTAAACCACTGTTTTTTAAACAAATAAAAAGGTGTTCATACTTCTATTGGTAGTCATATCTGGAGAGGAACAGGGCTAACTAGTTTAAGGTTTATGCTCTCATTCAACAATTTTGCTCCATTTAACACAACTCTCCAGGAAGAATCTTAAAAAAAATAAGTTTAAAGGGATTTCTGAGACCTGAGGAACCCCTGGAAAACCTGATAAAAAGCTTGTGACTACAGGTGCCTCAAAAAAAGACAGACACTGAGTACAAGTTTTTTTAATGCTTATTCTGGCTAATACACATCATACACTCCTTTTAGTGGGAATAAGCAGTAACTAAAGCAACATTTCAAAGGAATTACTTACGTTCTAAGCCCGGCATTCTCTAATACCAGTTCTTCCAATCGATTGGACCTACTCACCACTCGCAGTATCTGCTCACAGACATCAGTGGACTGCCACAGAAAAGACAGAACAGTGTTAAAGAACACAAACACAGAACAGACAGTTTTTGAGTTAAACTGTACATTGTAAAGGGATACAGGCCACAACTATCCTCTTGTCATATATCAACAGTAAGCACAAATACCAGAAACATCCAAGAGAGAGTCAGGTGGCAACAGAGGACTTCTGGAAAAGACTCAGAGAAGCAAGAGGCAGACTAAAAGAAATTAATTAATAAATCAGGCTACTTAATCATAACCAGCAAAATTTTTATAATGACAATAAAATATCCTAAATTATGTGATTCATAAAAACAGTTCACTTGTTAATTTTAAAGAAATCTTGTTCATATGCATGTTAATCTTTCAGAAGAAAAGGGCAACTAATGCAAAGGAGAATGAAGCTTGACTGGGAATAACAACTAAACACAAAGAAAGATGATATAAGGCATACAAAAAAAATCAGAAAACCTCCTCAGGAACTAAAGTACCATAGCTACAGGTGTTCCAAAGACTGCCAAGGACTAGTGTTAAGAGCCAGTATATTTCAGTATGAATTCTTCCAACCTATGCAGAAGTGAATCCCTTCTTATGATCTTACTGTTGTTGGACTCTAGAATTTGCACAGATATTTGCAAGTACCACAAATGAAATACAACAACGGAAGAGTTTGTTTGCACTGCCCATTCAAATAGAGGGATAAAACCTTAACTATTCAAAAGCCATGCAGTGAACTCTATATCTCATAATCTTTTACTATGAATTTTTATTTTGCTTCTGGACTTGATTTCCCACTCCGCCTCACAGTATCACATTGTTCCTGTGATATCCAAAGTTGAATTCCAGTCACGGTCATGAAGTGCTGAAACTATTCTGTTATCTGCCTTTAAAAACAACAGTGTGACATTCATACTTGGAGTATCTTTGTCTTACAACAGTGTGACTACAAGTGGAAAGTTTCATGCATGTACTATAAAAATACTATGGATACTGCCTGTCAAACACAATGTCAGAGTGGGACTCATAAGCACAATGCATTCAATGGCCTCCGGATATGTCTGACCTCATACTGACCCTCAACAGTGTCCCTATGGCATGGATTTACCATCCAACAATTTCATTGTCCAACAATTTCCATTTTCCTCATTTTTGACTGAAAATGGAATGTGTGGAAGAATTTCTTTTTCTGAGTAACTGATGCAGTTTCAAGATTGACAGTTTATATATTTTCCAAAGAAAAACTGTGCCAAAGAAGAAAAAACACCGAACAAAGCATTCACATAGGTATGCCTCAGATACATAATAGGGCCAGTATAGGGCCAGTTTTTGTTCTAAGCAAACTATACAAGTCGGTCTCCTAACTAAGCAACCTATCTCATTTCACTGAAGCAGAAAGTGATTAATTGCATTGTACCTTCTAACAACACTGATTATAACAGCAAACTGCAACAGCATTAAAAATGCCGCCAGCTTCATTCCATGAATAACTTCAAGTAAGATGTCCCAGCAAGAAAGAAAAGTTATTTGCTTCTGCTGAGACTCATATAACCTAGTTTCTATTGAATTTTCATGGAAAATGATATCTTAGGAATGTAATTACAGCTTTCCACATCAATAAAATTGCATCAATTTAAACAAGATGAGGCTTGATCATCATTTTTAGACAAAATCTTCTGGACGCAAGCATGAAAGCAACTTCTCAAACTAACCACTAACTCCACCTGTGACTATCAACTTTCAAGTTTGAAATTCTGATACATTTAAAACATCATCTAATTATTGACTTTCTTCATCCTTTCTTCAGTCATTTGTTTAGATTTGACCTTCTTTTTGCTTTTAAGAACAAAAACTGATAATGGAAAAATACCAGTGCCACACATCACTACATAGTTATTACTACATAGACTTAGCTTCAGACAGCTGGCAGAGAAAATCACCAAGTGGCAATGAAAATTACATGGAAAAATCATGCAAGAAAAAAAGAGAATCCTGGCATTTTCTTTTTACCTTTAGAACGTAACTAAGATTTCTGGCTGCTTTAAAGTTAGTTTCCTATTTAGTCACCTAATATAGTTTGGGGGAGTAAGCAACACTTAACGCAATAGTTTTACGGGCTACTACTATCGCCCAACAAAGATTTTAAACTTTATTAGTTGAAATTTTGACAAGACCTGACTCTCAGCAGTGTTTCTATGGCATGAATTGACTACAGTGAGCCCTCTTCTGCTTCGCGCTCCCCAGATAGCAGCTGCGTGATTTTTCAGCGATTAAGGAGGCTTATTTCAGGGCTGCACATGTGCGACCTGACACACATGAATATTCAAAGTAGGCAGTCATGAATGTACAAATTCCTCCCTCGCCACCTGTGCCAGCGCTGCCTGTGCCGGTGCCACGGCCGCCCGCACTCCACAGTGCCTCCTGCAGCTGTCCCACGGGGCAGAGGAGACCGGCTTTGCTCCCCCAACCATGCAAGGAACTTCCAGGAATGCCCTGCAGCCACTCTGGAGCTGGGGGGGCAGGGTGACCGGGGCCAAATGCACATATTAATGAGCTGCTACTCAACGCTGGCAGAGGGCTGCATGGGGAGGGGTCAAGACCCGCAGTACCGTGGGATAGGAGGCCCAACTGTATCTAAGAGTTCATATTTTCCTGAAACAAGGGGGAAAAAATTTCCATATATTGCCCAGTTGTACTTGCCCAAAAAATTTCGCCTTGAAAAATGTAAAAGCATCCTTTAAAATACAGCATAGCCTGGTAGAAGTAGATGTATTGTTTAAATTTATTACTTACTAATTTCAGATCCTTGGAGGACAACTTTGTAAACCACTGATTATACTCCAGAGCAGCAACTATGGGTATTAAGTCTCTAGAAAAAGGAAAACACTTTTACACACATTTCATATGACAGTAATTTGAAACAATCTCTTAAGTCTTCTTCCATATCTCATCCATCATACCTCTGGAATGCTAATTGCCTACCATCCCCATTATAGAAAGCTCTGCATTCCAAAAAAACAGCAGCAGCAGCTGTGTCTCTTTCTCTTATTTTAATATCCATTTTTGACTGGCCAATTGACATACATTCTAGCATGAATTTTAAAATCAGGAATTTGTCTGGGCTGCCATCCCTACTTTTAGCATAACTTTTTCTTCAGCCTGTGACATGTTTAAGCTTCTTAATCATCTCTAATTATAATTTAGCATGACACTAAAAAGCTTTTTGGCAGTCTGATGATTTAATATTATTCCATGACTGAATGCTTCTAGAGAACACCTCCTTGTCTCATCTCTATAGTTAAAATCCCCCAGGAAGCAAGTGGATAGCAAAAGGATAATGCGACATTCAGCACAAACCCTCCTTAATTGTAAAAGGGATTTCACAAATGAAATTCTAAATTATTTCCATTTTCTTCATTCCAAGCCTCTTAACGTGATCTGCTCTCCCTCTGTTCAGTTTCGACAATAACAGACGTTGATAAATGTCATGTCTATACCCCATCCCTTAGCAGAATTATTCATCAAGTCCTATCACATCATTTAGCAGCGCAGTACTTGGATCATTTTGATGCTACATACTAAATACAGATATACACCTATACAGAAGCCTAGCAACTACTTAGAAAGTCCTTATTTTTAATAATGAAATAAGGAACTGCTATATACATAAACTTATCGACCCAGCAAAACAGTCCCATCCAAACCTCATTTTTTTCAGAGAGGAATTTAAAAGTATTGGCTTTTATAAGCTATCTAGCTCTTCATTTGGGACATAAGCAGGTAGGCACAGGTCTGCGCTAAACACGGAGCACCTTTCTCCCATCTCCTTTTTATTCTTCCTCTCCTTCAGTTTTTCTCTACAAACATTCATACATTTCAGGGTAGTTGTTAAACATAGAGGAAAGCCAAGAGACAAGGCGACATCACATGGGCAAGCCTTCAGTGGGCTATATTGGGAACTGCAGTCACTAAATTTGGAAGTACAAGCCCATCACTAAGGTAACACTGCGAAGGTGCAGCATTTTGCAGCAAAAGACTGTACACACACACACACTTTATCGCCATGTAAAGCAATAGCTAACTAGTGAAATGTTAAGTGAGAAAAAATAACAACTCAGAGGTATTTCTCCCTTAAGCTGGGCAGGAACCTTGCTATGGAGTATGGAATATCCACACACACAGTGGTTTTTCCCTCCTCTGTGGTCCCCTGGAGAGATCCGTAGAGCAGTGGTGAATGCTACAGGGTAAACGCTGGACAGGTTGACACTACCACCATCACACTGGAGAACCAGAGCTGTTCATGCTCTGGACCACCACCCCTAAAAGAGACAGACGGCACCCTGGAGGTGTTTAAGGGAAGGCTGGATGAGGTGGTGAGCGATAGGATCTAGATGTAGATGCTAGGTTAGCTGGGGTATAGGCTGGACTAGATGATCTTTGAGGTCCTTTCCAGCCTTGTCTATAATGTGAATACTGTGAATACTGCAAAGGTACCGCCAGCNTTTCCAGGCTTATCTATACTGTGAATACTGCGAAGGTACCGCCAGAGGTTGTACTTCAGGTGTCAGCAGCAGCCCAGTTCCTTCAAAGGAGCCGAGGGACAATGATCAGAGATCACTGTTTGCAAGTGTTAACACTGCCAGGGAGCTGGGAAGCCAGCTTGGAGGGCTGTCAAGAGCTCAGTAATTTCTGGGCAAGAGAGTGGCTGCAGACAGAACTTGCCTGAGGCTGTACCTTTCTCCTCTTTCCTCCCCTGGCTTGGACAACGAAGGACAATGAATGCTCAGAGTTAGTGGGAAAGCTATGACACATTTAAGAAATATTTAAGATAAGAACTGTACAGCTGCAACAATGTTTCTTTAATAGTTTAGTCTTCCACAGTGTTCAAGGCCTATTTTTTCAAACCCCAGACAAGCACAGATACCGGCACCCTTCAGTAACACCAACATCTAACCCCACTTCACATCCCCTTTCCCTTTGCTCCCAACATGCCTGCAGACAGCAGAACCCCTGCCTGTCCTGCAGCAGCTAGAGACTATCTTGAAATTTTGCTTTATCAGAATCTATCATCTGATTTTAAGAAGAGTCTTTTTTCTTTCACTTTTGTTCTAATTTTTGAAGATGCTTCTGACCAATGAGGGCCTCATTTAGGAATTTATCTCTAGTCCTGCTTTAAGCTTGCCTAGCCTTAACCTTCATGTTATTGAGTTTTTCTTTTCCAAATTATATACTGCTTTATTCACTTTATTTTATTAAAGTCTAGCTTAACGTTAGTTTAATGTTAATGTGCCATTAACAATTACCTAAATTATTTTTTGATATGGTAGAGAAGAAAGCTCATGTCTAGTTTCAAAAAGCAGGGAATTCTCATAACTTTGCCTCATTGAGTTACCTGATGTTGCTTATATTCATTAATTTATTAAATTACCATCTAGAAAAAAAAGGGAATACTTATAAAAGATAAATCTGTGGCATCTTAAAATGAAAACAGATTCTATTCCTCTGGAATGAAGAAAGTCTCTTGAAGTTTCAACAATGCTCAAGCTTATCTAATGCCTTCACATTTTCTCAATACCTCTGTCCCCTAGCGTATTTAAGATGGCAAGAAATCTAAACAACATGAAGAAAAAAACTTTAAAAATACCACTTGTCTTACCGTTTTTTAATGTCCAAATAAGCAAAAACATGTTACACAGATGAAAGTCATGCTACAGAATTAAATAAGACTTTTCACTTGACTCTTTTTTTGTGTTAAACAATTATATGGTTCACAGCACAACATAACTTCAGATAAAACCTCAGAATTAACGTTCCCATGCAACAAGCCATATTATGATGCTCTGGGAACTTAAAATCATTTATAATTCATGCCATCTTATGTTGACCTTTAACAGAAATGTTTTACTTGGAAAAACAAATTGTTTGTTTTTGCAGTGCATAGCCCCTTGTATTTAGAGAACGGATGTACCCTTCCTACCTTGCTTCACAGCTACTCCACAACAAACTATATAGGCTTGGCAATCCCAAAAATGAGATGGACAAGATATACAACAGTGTCTCAAAATACAAACCATAGTGGCATCCTGTGAACTTATACATTCTTACTGTCCTAAATACATCCTAAAATACTCACACACATTCTTGAATTGACTGGCATTTCAATTCCTAATTTGTATTTTAGTGAATAACATAAGGGTTTGGTTTTCTAAAAATTTTAGTTTTCTTTAAATTTCAATCCAAAACATTCATCAGTTCAGTCCACAACATGTAGAAACACTCATCACAAGGTGGATTCCACAGCATGTAAATGCCTCCAACATAGTTTTGAATCCTTGGACTTAGACAATCATGAGACATTTAATAAAGACTTTTCTTAACGACAAAAATATATTTCTTCAGTAACATCAATTTAGTAAGGTATACTTCAATGAAAAGCTTTTGTAAAGCAACAAACCCATTATTTCATTTTCCAAAAGCCAAACTCATTTGAGCCAGCCGAGATATTCTAAATACTTAAAACACTTCTTCTGACTACCCTAATAACTAATTCTTTTCACTCCACATAAATTGTTAAAATATTTAATTTCTATTGAAATTTGGTATCTGTAAGTCACTTTCTCAAGAATGTCCCCTAGTGTTCTCAGCACTTCCACCTTGCAATAACTATGCCTGAACCATTCTTAAATTCTTGTCCCACATTTGCTTGTGCTGAACAATATTCCTCCCTGTATCTTCTTTCAGCAGGGCTTACCTGACAAAAGGGTGGTCACATCTGTCATGCACTAGTTGCAGCCCTGTAGTTTTGTTCAAGTTATCACTGAATTAGTCAACACAGGTACTGCTCAGTAACTCTGCCATGGGATTTCAGTGCAGAATGTGAAAACCCATCAGAGAAGCTCATGAAGTATTTGAATGAGGTATTTTGTTAGTTTACATACTAGATAGTTTAAAGCTGCAAAGAATGCTGTGGCAAAATACCCTTATTTACCTACCTCCAAGTTCAGCATTCCTGCTACAATATTCTAACGTTGTACCTGTGAGAGATTCTGAACCTTTCAGGGGTCTTTCCCAGAGAAACAAATTCTTTCTCTATCTTATTTACAGTTTCTTAAATTAGTAATTTTCCTTAATTAGGATGGATTTTAAAGACCCTGTCCCATTTTCTCATACTTGTAGTATCTTCAGATTCAACTTACTTAGAATCCATTTTTCTTGGCCAGCTAAATTCTATAAACTAAGTACAACACTTAGCTAAGTTTCAGCACCTCATAGTAAAATGAATCTCAATTAGTTTTTAGAAGTACACATTTTTGATACCATCTATTATAAGTGAAGAGACTACTGACTGAAATTCAGTTTAACGATCTAAACCTTCTACTGATATGCTGACAAAAATTCATTTCCTTTACTGTGCACAACATGAGAAAGGGATCCTGCATAAGCGAAGACTGCATAATTTCCTTTTTTGCTTTGCCCACCAGATGTAGCTGCACGTTTTATCTACTGAATTTGAGCTCTTATATCCACCATCACAGGAAAAGTATCTACCTGCTAACTTTTTGGACTGCTTCCAATAAGAAAATGTATTTATCTTCTCAGGCTCCTGAATGAAATGTTGTTTCCATGGGGCTTTTGTGCAAAAACCAGCAGCTTTGTACTGAAAACCAAAAATGCTACAGCTGGCCATTTCACAGGTCTACACATTCCAGTAACAGCCATAGGATCACCCCACTTTATCAATATTAGCATAATTACTGCCTATGGTTTACCTGTGGTCAAGGTGGCTGAAGTCTTGCAAATTCAACTCCCTGGTATCTTGTGTCAGGTAAATCGTATCGACATCCTGTTAAAAATACATCATTAAATACATCTTTACTGAACTGCAGTGGGTTTTTTCCAAGCACTATGATTTATCTGTTCTTCCATAATTTGTACAGTTAGCTGAAAAGAGCTTCAGAACAAGAAATGTACTTACCCACTGCACTTCATCTCTGTAGGGAAATCCAAGCCAATCACAAACACAAGCATACATCTGCGAAAAGCCTCCTACAAATTATCCAAGAGAGGGTTTAATATAATAGCAAAACAAGCAAATAAGCATACATCAAAAAGGATACTTTAATACTTAAAGATCCAGTTTTTCAAAACTGACTCTCTTTTTTCACTCAGAAGAGTGTCCATTGTGCACATGAAAGAAACTGAAACTATCCTATCTTTGCCTGGTAAGTTGCAAGAAAGCTCAATATAGTGCCTTCACCTACCAATCAGAAGTCTGCTTCATACTAATTACACCTTAAAACTAATTACACCTTGACAAGCTTCTGCCAGAAATAGAATTAAACTTCCTGACACTGTAATTCCAGCCTTTTTATATTTGAGCACTTAAATTCATTCTCACCACAAGGTCCAAGTTCTGCCACTGTCTGGCTGTCCCACAGGGCCTGGAGATTAGCCAGTCTTTCTGAAGGCTCCATAGTTACTTTTTTCATAATCCTCCTATGTGGAAAAGAGCAGGGAAACATAATTCATGGCTTCAAAAGTATTTTTAAACACTTAAATCTTCTTTATCTTAAGAATATTTTAAAATTAGTGTATAGGAAGTGTATCGCCATTTTTAATACAACTCACCTTCCTCCCTAAAAATCACACACATCTTTATGTAGCCCAACAGGAATAACATTTATTTGTTTCTTCCCTCTCTCTTTCAATTAACTCTGTGACTACTGGAGCAACTAAGCTCTTCTGTACGACAGGATCACTCAAGCTAAGGAGACTTGAGTGATGAGCCCTCATCTAACACCAGGATGCCCAAAAATAGGGTAGAGACATGGTATCAATGGTTACCCTGAAACCACTGCTGTATACACACACTGCTTTCATGCAGAGAAAGCAACATGGTGCAAAGAGTTGAGCAGCTACATCTGGCCTCTAGGCTGCACTTTTCCTCTTCAGACGGAAGATAATCCTTTTCTGCCTTAAAAAAACCCAATCTGTTCTTCTGAATGACAAGACTGTCTCACAAACTGCAGAATTCCATAAAGGCAGATGAGGGTGCTAGGAGCAATGGGGTGGAGCAGAAGAGAATTAATAAGTGATATTAACAGGAGAAACGGCTTTCTCACTTCTGTCCTTATATTATCTGCACAACTCCAGTGACTTCATTTTGGAAAACTGTGCCATCTAAGAGGAGAGCAAGAACTTTGATTTCTTTCCTGGGAAGTAAGCACTCCATACAGCTGCCCAAAATGCTCCAGAAATGTTCTCAAGAAAGCCCAGAGAAACACACAAAAAGCTCAAGGTTCATAAACACTTAGAAAAACACATGTAATCTCGCAGCCCTCTTCACTCTTTTTGTCTGTATTTCTCACACCATTACAGATGTTTTATAGCAGAACTGTTCACAAATATTCAGTTGTATGCATGCTCTTTGAAGAAAGAGCTCAATCTCTATTAAGGCAATTAATAACACTGTCAGAGAGGAAAACTGGAAGTGGAAAAAAAAAACCCAAACCAACCAAACAAGAAACCTCACACATGCCAGCCAGACAGTATGAACTTGATTTCCTACTCCACCTACAGGAAAGGTGAATAAAAAAGACATGCAGCCAGGATAAAACACTTAAGTTTAGTCTGACCACATCTAAAGTCCGTTGCTGAAATTTATTCATAAAAATCAATATGTCTGGAAAAACTCTTTTCCACAGCCCATTTTCTCTAATAATGCTGAAAACCAGGAGCTGAAGAGGATAAAGTAGAGTTGCATGATCTGGTGAAAGTGAAGAAGATGAAGCAATGGGAGAGAGAAGAAAGAAAAGGAAGAAAAATTACTGAGAATTGGTGCAAGATTATAAACTCCAGAGTCACAGGTAAGAGAGAAAACCAAAGGCATGAGCAATGCAAAAAATCAAAACAAAACAAAAAACTTCCAACAACAACGAAAAAACAAACCAGCCAGAAAATGAGACATATGATGCAAGGACTCAATTAAGCCATGGGAAGTATATGACAAGACTGCCCAGGGCTCTGTTTTGAAGAACTAGACTAACTAGGTTCACAATACAGTGCACTGTTTCACAAAAACTGAAAATAAATGGAACGTTTCCCTCCTCTCCCAACTCTGATTTTACTTCTGGGGGGGTGGGAGAAATAAACAAAGAAAGGAACATGTTCCAACAAAAAGACAGAACCCTAGCAATACCTGAGGCTAGAGATGCAACAAGGCAAAATGAAAACTTAAGACTTCAAATATTTGCATCCCTCTTCAAATCAAAGGCTCTTAAGAACCTACCAGACCACACACAGCCTACCTGTGCTCTGCACTGTCTCCTGCTTCCACCATACACCTGGACAAAAGCTCCCTGTTTGTCTCAGGTGTTTCTCATATCCTCAGTGCATTTCTGAAGTTTGTCACCATTTCCACACAATCTGCTCCCACTAGACATGCCCTAAGAGATACTTACACTGGTGAGAGTCCGGGGAATATCTTCCTAAGGCAGGTCCCGATGTGTGCCAGCACCTCGTTCACATCCTCTGAGGATGCCATCTTCATGGAGATGCTGCATTTCTCAGTTTCCATGATCAACTATAAAAACAAGTGCAAGAGGAAAAGAACTGGGTATCATATAATTCATATCCATTTAAAAAGGAGAGCATTTTGAATGCAAGCTGAATGCTTTGCATCCTAGCAGGAATACGTTATTCTTTAAGACATGACACAGCAATGGTCCAGAAAGAGTTTCTGAAAGTTGTTCTTGAGTGTACAAGATCCCTGTACTCAAACTTTGCTTTTTCTAACAGTGCCCGGCTTCCCACGGGAATAGAATTTTCAAAGGATTTTGACCTCAGCTGACACTTTGAAAACCAAGAACTTTTCACAGCATTGTCCTCTTTTGAAACATGTCCCAGAACACCAGGAGAAGCAAATGCAGCCTGACAGGAAACTATTGAATGAGCAGGGTGCCTGTTTCCTCGAGCAAAACGTAAAAGTCTTTAATGGCTGTGATCCTCTGGAAAAGCTCTAATGCTTTGTTCTAAGCTGTTTAAGAAAATGTTGTGGCGATATCGTGTTTCCGTTCAGATGAAGCAGTAACTCAGCCAACATAACTGTCCTGCTGTCTGGGAGATACGTGCTTCAGCAAGCAGGAAAAATACAGCCTTTTCCAAGCCTTCTCTGTTAGATACTGAGCATTCAGAATCAAATCAGATTACGGTATGACTGACACACCAGGTCTGTTGCTGCTTTTGGCTGCATCACAATGCAACGTTTCTGTTTTCTCGAATGCGAAGAGTTAACACAGCCCAAGTCATAATCTCTTTTAGATGAGGAGCTCTGCACGCACAGTAAGAAGGTAACATTAGGAATAAACAAGTGTAGACAGACAGTAGGAGAAGGGACATTGTGTAGTATGCAATGGAGGATTGATTTTCATTGAAACTGGTTCCCAGAGCTTTTTTGGTTCCCAATTTATGTCTACGGTGATCATCACCAGGATAATCCTAGAAGAGGCTGTATTATCCCTAAAGCACACAGAGAATCTTCACATGTTTTACCACCAATTCAACTCCTTTCTGAACCTGTTGCCATCACTCACTGATGACTTGGGCAACTTACTATTGTTTTTCATCAATATTAAGATAATATTTTCTTATTTCACACTATTTGTTCACTTCTCTTACAGTGGTAAGCTCTTCATGGCTTTCTGCAAGATGTCTAGCGCAAAACTACATCCTTCTGATATCACAGCTGTAACGTTGTTTGCAGGAAAACTGCAGCAATACCATTTGCCCTGCAAGCAATAATCCAGGATTCTGCCTGCCTTCAGCTATAAGCCTTACACATTTGAAACATAAATGAATTAAAATATGAAAAGCCTTTAAAATATATTAGGAACATTGTATGCTCAGTGCAACTGCTGAAATTCTCTTGAAAACTCTACCACAATACTGACACTCTAGGCCTCCAGAAACAATTAGCAATAGCTACTCTGACATTTTAGTACCTCCAATGAAAAAAGCCACAAACCCACAGAATTTACGAAGTGTCTCCCCACTAAAATACCTGGACCTATTTTTCCCTCCTTTAAGGAAAGCTTCAAAAGACACGTTAAAAAGATGACATGTTAATACAATGGGGTCTTTTCAGAGTTCAAGGAGTGTCTCAGGTGCTCCTATTCTTAAGAAGCTCTTTAAAAGCCAAACACACATGAAACACATGAAGACTTTGATATATTTGAACTCTCAAATCTTGTCAACATGTCCATCTTATGAATCAAAAACACTTGAAAGACATTCTTCTTTTCAGGCACCTTCTCTTTGACATCCACTTTTTTACACACATAACTTTATGTCAAATATATTTTGTCTTGTATACAGTAACAGCCCCAAGAATATTTGAAAGTAAAGCATTTCTGCCTGCAATACAAGCAGTAGCTTTTGACTTCCCCATAAAGGTATGCACCACCATAATGATAGTCACCACACATTGCAGCCTATGTGGTGATGATCGTATGCCAACCACCATTGCCTTATCATCTCTGAGAAAAATATCCACTTACAATATAAATGAAAACTTTTACCATACTAAACTACAAAAAAACCCCTACGTATTTCTTATCATCACCACACCTGCACAACATATTCCCAAAATTGACTCTTTAAATTCTTATGATTGTTGTTAAGACCTTAGAGTAGCACGAATGCAAGAATGCAAATGCAGTCTGCTCAATGGATGGGGACACCTGCATGTCAGAGCATTACCACCTTGACTGGAACATACTGAGTAATGAGTACACAGGTATCTTTTATCTAGAAAACACTCACCTGACCCGGTTTACTGGAAGTTACTCCTTGGATTTCCAAGTAGCTGAAAGTTAGTTCTAACTGTAGTTAAAAAAAGAAAATGCCACATTAGTGCAAATACGATCTTATTTTAAAGAGCACTTATGTGTCTCAATGGGCAAAACCTTGAGCAAGGCTACTGATATTTGACATCAGTTTCTGCAATTAACACAAACTATTTGTTAATATCTGATCACATTTTTCACTAAAAAAATACTTACATTTGCTTGTTACAGGTTCAAATGAGGTTGTAGGAATACAGCATTGGATATTTTACTGCAAGCTACAAGCACATAAGCATATCAAATTTTTGGACAAAATTTTACTATAAAAAGCACCATTAATACAATACCGTACTGATGTGCACTCTTGTGACTGAGTAATGATTAATTACAACCCTTACAGCTTCACAATTATTCTTCCATTAGTTACACTGATCACAGATGTGAGAAATTTTACTGCACAGAAGCTGAAGGGACACACAAGATTATATACATATACATATAAGAATACAACTACCACATATAAATACATACAGATATAAACACATAAATGCTCAAGACTTCTTTACTATGTCTAAAAGTATGAGAGGAAGTAATACATAAACTTGGTCTGAGTGGGTTATTTGGACGACAGTTGGAATAGGTAGGGAAGAACATACTGAAAAGAATTGGAAGCTTATAAGAAAGCGAGGAATTTTTTTCCAAGGACAAATCTTGGGTTACAGGGAGTGTGCTAAGATCTGAATGCTCAAGGATGTAGGCAAATGCCTTGAGAGCTGAGATATACATAAAGAAAAAAAACCTTTTGGATTGAGTCATAATTACTGGCCATTTCCTTTTAGTTATCATCAAAACCATTGTAACTGAGCAGTTTGTCTGAATTGCACAAAGTTTCCTATACATTATCTTATCCTAGCTCCACATTCAGGGTGCTACCAGGCTAACTGGCAAACACCATATTATTCTATTACAGTATTTGTGGCAATCTTTTGGAAAGTCAACCCTGAATGCCTGCTGGAGTGCTCCAAACCCAGAAGCAGCTCTCAAGACTCCCTTCCCTGTAAAGGCTGTAACAACACGTCAGAAAGTCAGGAACTTTCAGGTATCACTTTCTAACCGTGAACACCAGGAAAAAGCTTTCCAGAAAACTTTTGTTATTACCATCTCTTGATTATTTGATGCCTATTTCCCGAATCCTATTCCCTTCAGTTGCTCTCATGATTTGGCAGCATCAGAAGATACAAGCACCCCTCCCATTTCTGTGCAAAGGTCATCTTCCTTCAAATACCTCATTTAGTGACCAAACCTTGTTCTGAAGTTTTTGACACTTCATGTGCTTCATGAAAAATCCACTTTAGTGCAGTGGTGAGTGTCCCTGCCTCTCATGCAGGAGACTGGGGGTTCAATTCCCGCCAGGGAGGCAGTGGTGCCGTTTAAGAGTTGGACTTGATGATCCTTGTGGGTCCCTTCCAGCTCAGAATATTCTGTAATTCTGTGCTTCATTTCACAGATTCTGCTGCAGGGGCAGCACCCACAGCAAACAGGCAGTTTCAGGGATGTCATTGCTTCTGGTTACAAAGCAAGCAAGCACAGGGAACTGAGGTGGGAGAGGAAGAACCAGTGCAAGCACCTTCCCAGAGCCCACACTGACACCTTGCATTTTCCCAAGGGTAAGGCGTTCACTTCTCTTCAGTGTTTTATTTCTAAGCAAGACTAAGATTTGTAATCTTTTGTGATAACATGTCCCTGTGCAGTTTGTTCAGGCCAGAAACAAAAAGAAAACCAAACAAGAACAAGACAAAGGCAAACCAAACCAACCAAACAAATATCACGCCCAAAATAAGCAAACAAACAAAACACAAAAAAAATCCATAGCAGCTATTGCTGGCTACTAGAGCTACCACATGTATAAAAGCTAGACCACATATATAAAAGCTCTTTCCCTCCAGTGCTATCAAATTAACTAAAGATATGAGACTATGCAATATGTATTTGCTTAGCAAAATCACAATGAAATTTGAAGGGGAAAGTTTCTGTGATGGAAATCTTTCATATTTTGACAATTATTTACCAATCAGATTCAAGGTTCTTCTCTTGTTAATCGATTTCGTATGTGCAAACATATGTATATGTACACACAATCAAAAACACTTTTCTATTTCTCAGAAAAGTTTACACAAGAATTCAGTCTGCACAAATCCTCCTGACTAGAATTAACAAATACCAGGAAACGTGGCAGTATCTCTACTGATCAACTTAGTTCATTTCTCTACTTAAAAATATGAATTTACAGCCTTTGTTTAGCAGCAAAAAGGCAGAAACATCATCTCTACCTCAAAGAAATAATTTCTACAATATTTTAAACAACATAATCTCATTTACTTATAACCTAAAATCTTATGTTTTTTAAATCCTCTTAAAAAGCTATGTGTGCCTCTCATTTAGGAACCCTTCAGTTACCTAGATACTTAGTTTCAGTTTTCAATTTTTTCAACCAAAACGTAATGATAGTTGCTCCAAAAATACATTGGCAAATGTGAATTACTCTCCCACAAATATTTTATGCATTTATTTGTGGGCTTGATAGCATATCTAGCATTTACTAATGTTGCAACTACATTTTATATTGACTGTAGCAAGACTTGGTAGGCTTTACGTACTGCTCTTTCTTCCCTCTCAGTCTATCTAGATTAGTGGGCGTGAATTGATTGGGCCAAAGTATGAAGTTGAGAGATGGTCATAGCAACACCTTTGCTCTGAGGGTAATAGTGGGAGTTGATATTGTTCAACATTAATTCCTTTTAACTTTGATCTTGGTTTAGTAGGTACATCTCAACAGCACTGTTTAAGGAAAAGTGAAGCCTGAAATTGAATGCAGTAATAACTCACTCACAGGTTCACAGGTTATTCTGAGTTGGAAGGGACCCACAGGATCATCTAGTCCAACTCCCAAGCGAACGCCCACCCAGGGTGGAACCATGGGCACCACACTCCTTCCATCATCTAGGCCATGTCACTGAGTTCCTACAGGACATCTCCTGGCATACTCAGTTTTGTGAGAGGTTCCCAGAGAAATAATGTCTTTTTGCTGAATGCTCTCCTCCATCTTTCTAGGAGTTACTGCCTGCCAGTTAACATGGAAGTTCTCAGGCTCAGAAAGCTTCTGAGCATCAGTTGAAAATACTACAGACATCAGAAAATTCAGTAAGTTTCACTATCCCTGCTAGTAATGCATTTTCAACCATCCTAATGATTTCTCACATGTACAAAGTTTAATTAAACATTAAGAACAGTTTCTCACCATCTTCCTTCTATTTGCTTTCATGAAAGTCACACTTCTCTTAGTACAGAATACTTATTCTAGATTTTCATGAAAACAAAACCAAGTTTTCCAACTATGTAAATCTATTTAATAAAAAGTCTTGAGAGTTGCCTGAAACACCAAACTAGACACAGAGTTATCACTTAGTACTCCAAGACCCAGCCTTCAAAAGCTTTTTGATGAATTACAATAGCTCTGCTATGGTTTAACAAGATCACAATCACCATCTGTCCATCATATTGCCACTCCACTGGTATCTGAGCTGTTCATCAACTGGATCTCTGTATTCAAGCAAGCAGTCACCAAACCCTTTCTCAAAAAGCTCTGGCTGAAAACTTCAGTAATTCAAAAGCCACCAGACAACCAACCAGAGACATCTGCGCTGCAGGGACAAGGTGATCAACTGAGAAGAATAAATTTCAGCAGAAATTCAAGCTACAGTCATTCTACCTCTCAGTCAGTATCTTCAAATTACAGGTAAGGATAGTCACATTTAATAGCGGTCATAACTGAAAATCTGGTATCAAACACTACATTTATTGATTCTGGGTTTTATATAAACCACATATATAAACACACACACTTATGTGCAAAATACAACAAAACAGGACATGTGTCAAATTCCCAAGCGGGACAAGAGGTATTCTTCCATATCAGACACTTTTATTCATTCAAATTATCTTTCTCTACAACAACCATTATGAACTGTCACAAGCATAGAAAAAATAATTCACCGGCAAGGCAGGTTGCCAAGAAGCTTTTCAAAACGAACAACAGAAGTCATTAGAAAATATTATAACGCAATAAAACTCAACAGAGTTTCTGCCTCCAAATAAAATATAATCCTATTCGACACTACAAACACTAGAGGGAATAATGCCATCAGCTTGTTTGCACATAAACTCTCTATCTGTAAAGATAATCAAGCTCATCTCATAGTTCTTCAAGCTGGAGTTTACAACATAACTCTTCAGGCACCTGCATTTCTGGAAGTTAAAATTCCTCTGAAATGCTGCATATAAATACATACATATACATGTTGATAAATTAATTTTAGGCATATACTAATCAAAACACCATTCTAACTCAAGACCATGCAACTTACCATCCATCAAATATTCCTTTTTTAAACAGATGTACAATTAAAATATTCTACATTTTTGCTACTTAGTTTATGTAGCAAACATTTGTAGCTAAAACCTCAGAATAGTTATAGAAACACAGTGATTTTACCTTGGTGGGAATCCGAGATGTTAAAAGAAATGCCCGACATGATGCCAACACCTATTGAAAAAATCAAAAAGAAAATGATTTATCAGAAATATTAAATACTATTAAAGAGGTTTATTTCCAGGAAAATTCTGAATCCAGGGGGAAAAAGCCTCTAGCAGAGTGTGTGTAGACTCCATTTGTTGTCATGCACTGAAGGAAACAAAAGTGCAATCAGTTGCAGAAGAACACAGTGAAGAGACTGCTGCAACCAACTCAGCTATGAGCTAGTTAGCACATGATGGAACTGAAGAAATTTATTTAATCCATCTCTCAAGAACATGTAATAGAGATCTCACTGGCATTTTAAAGCAAGCAGCAAGGAATATAGGATGTACTTAAATGTAAAAAAATATGCAAGCAATATGGTATTATTAGTAATATAAGAGACCATAAGCAAACATTTTCTTTTGGACACACTTGATGCATCTCTAGAATTCAATTTCTTCTCCAGCAAGAACACAATAAGGCTAGTGAGATCAGTAACTCTGAGGAGAAAACATCACAACCAAACCAATATTTTGGAAGCTACTGCCAAGCAAAATATAATGATTCTATATCATATTTGCTCCATTCTATATCATATGTGCTCCAGTAGCACATCCCACTCACAGATTTTATGCTTTGCAAAAAGGATATCTCATCTTGCAAAACTACAGTACTTTTGTTGATTTTTCTGCCTACAGAATTATTAAACATGGCTACATCCTTTTCCAGACAGAAAAACCACATGCCACAGCATGTGCAGAGCTTTTCACAAAGACCACCTGGCGTGTGGGAGACCCGGGTTCAATTCCCACCAGGGAGACGGTGTTAAGAGTTGGACTCTATGATCCTTGTGGGTCCCTTCCAACTCAGAATATTCTGTGATTCTGTGATTCTGTGACAGGACCGCCTTAGCTCTGCTAAGTAATCATCCATCAGGTGATCAGGTTGACACAAAATGTTCCCCACTCCAAGAGGGAGAACCAGCCTGAGAAGGCAATGCAGCACATACCTTTGAACACCATTCAAACACTACAGAGGTTGTATTTCAGCCAAATCACATTTTGCTAAGAACTAAGAACGCAGTTTCAGATATTAGCAGATTGTTTCAGGGTTGTGCGATTAGATCTAGTGCTCTGGATACCACTGATGTAGAGCCAAAGCACTATATAATGACCAATACCTTCTGTAAGGCTCAACCCTTTACTGAAGCCCCCCCTATCCTGCCAGGCATGCCTGGGCCCTGTCAGACAGACCTGCCTTATCTCCTTGCTCGTATGTGGAGGAGAAGGAGTCTCTCTGGCTCCTAGCTGCACTAATCCGAAGTATGCCTTCCACAATCCAGCATGACGAGAAAGAGGAAGGGTGTACCTGAGGGGTTTCTCCACCGCACAGCCACAGTTTCCCCAGCCTGATGTGCTATTCTACAGTAGTAAAATCTTGATCTTGATCTTTCCCTTTCCTCACCCACCTCCTCTGGGCAGCCACACACAGTACGTGCACACCACTCTCCTGGGGACCTCTGGCGAAGATCATGCCCCTGTACGCTCACAAAATAACCTCACCATCAGTAAGAGTGCCCCTCTTATTCACAAACCCATTCACAAACAAGTTGCTCAGCTCTAAAGGAGGGGTAGATGATCAAGCACCCTCCCTGCACTAAGACACCAAATCCCAAATACACTAATACACACTAATGCCACCAAAAAAATCCCTCCAGAGCAGTAGGCAGAGCAGTTGCATTTGCTTCTCCTAGTCTGCTTCTGGTCACTACATCTCAGGTGCACAAGTGAGACAAGACAGAGAAAAGGACACCTTTTGAAGAATTGCTTTCCATGTTTACCATCTAGACACGTAACGGCCCACAACATTAGAGAGATCAGTGTCGATGTGTATGCCACCACAGTGGGACAGCTGGCTGCAGGAAAATCATGTCATAGTCTTGCTGTAAAACATTTGCTTGATATATGGGTTCAAGCTACTTTATGAGCATTGACCGGGTCAATTTAACGCGATTACAGTTCACAGCAGCAGTCCAAACAACAAAGATAAATGCAAACCAGGTAACGAGAAGGTCGTAACACACTTATATTGGAAAAGGATGTTCCAACAGAGCATATGTCAGTGCATATTCTTGTGGTAGATGTATGAATGATCTCAAAGCAATCTTTCTAAAACCAAAAAAGCAGAAGTACCAATTTACTTTAAGATCCATTTACATACAAAGGAGAAGACTGCTGTAAGATGATACTCCCCTCTCAACAGGTAAAGAGCTAATCTTGAGCAATAAAATGGTACAAGAAAAGAGGACCTAGCCCTCTAATTCAAAAACACTGAGGTTTCTATAGTTTTTGCAGTTAAGACAGTCACAAACAAGTAAGAGTTTAATTTTTACATAAAATAAATTGAAGACAAGGTCAATTACTACTGCACTATTAATGCTCCATCTTGACAACAGCAGGGTTAGATTGATTTTTTTTTTTTTTACAATGGCAGAGTTGACTAAGAGGAGGCTTGGCCTTTATCACAATTTGAACCGCTAAAATCCATGAATATGCATCATGACCCTTGACAGGATCAGCTTTAGTTTACCACCTTCTTACTTCTTTTTTTGCTAATCTTTTCAAAATTTTATGCAACATCAGCAATCACGTTTGTTCACATTTAACAACACAGTAGCCTGTACCCCCAATCCAACTTGAGGCTTGCAGGATAAGCTGTGAAATAAACAGTTTTCAGTGACCTCCGTGGTAAGGCTGCAGTGCATAAACAAATAATGGTTATTAAGACCAGCTCACCCGTGGCTCTGTCAATAGGATTGTGTATTTCTGTATGGCTGTCAGTACTTGCAAGGGCAACAGAACATGTATTGCAGACTACATAAACCAACATATCGCTCTTATTTCTTCTTGTGAAACACGATGCTGGCACCAAAGGTGTTTTCACACTAACAGTCAGTTCAAGTGCCCCTTTAAGAAGCAAGCCGTTTTTGTGAAGGAAGACCCAGGTCTCCATGCATTCCTCTGACAGGAATAATGAGTAGGTTCTTAATACAAGTAGTACATTTGTCTAGGACTTTCAGAAGCACCCAGTTTTCCCAGAGTTTTTAATTTCTTCATACAAAGAAACTAAAAAGTAGCCACCATCACTCTCTAGCAATGCTCGGGCATGTTGCTAAGAAGGTTCTGCCACTGTTACGTATATTCATTTTGCACCTAGGAAACCCTGAGTACAGGAGAAGTGTCATGATCAAAGACACTTTGAAAACCAGAGACTCAGGGGTTCAGAACCCCAAATTCCAGGGACAACTCTGAAAAAAGTGCTAGGGTCAGCTGGGGTACAGTGTACAATCCACTTTATCATCTCACAAGAAAATTATCTCATTTTTTCAGCATAACACATCACAGCCCCCACTCCTCCATAAACATTTTGTTTGGTCACAAGTAGCATTCCATCATTAATAAAGTTAAAAGATCCTATCAAAAGATAAACACATGCAAGGTAAAGAAAGACTTAGGATTTGATTCACACTTCAAGATATCTTTTGTAAGCCAGGAGTCTGCAGGTGACTGATGCGAAGATAGCAAGCACATCCAGGCAAATTTTATACAGGATACATAACCTGACTGGTGCTCCAAGGGAGGGAAAATAAAAGAAAATTATATTTAGTTAACAGCAGCTTCAGTCTGTCTTCCTACTCTGCCTTTTTCAAGCATAATAGGATTCTGATTTGAATTTTAAATTACTCCAATTCGCACACATATACCCGAGTTGATGATTTTTAATGGTTTTATCAGTCCAAATTCCACAGCACTCCCTACATTGCTCAAAATGTACATGAAACAAGTTCAAATTTGGAAACACCAAAAACATACCCTGCAAATTATTTCTCCAGAGACTTATAGCCTACAAGATCATCTTCTGTTTACCAGAATAATCTGTTTCTGTGAATAAAATTAATCTGAACACAAATCCTCAGCGAGTAGATCAATAAACCAAACATATTAACGATTTATTGTGATTTGTGATTTATTGTCATATTAATAAATCACAATTGTGATTTATTGTCAAATCCTACCCTGAATACCCATTTCAGCCCTGTAAGTTGAATTAACAGAGCTGTATTGTGTTAACCCAGCCATCCTACATGGCAGTCACTCTTGGGAAGATCATTAGAACAACACAGCTCTTTGCTAATTGCATCTGTTTTGCCAGACAGACTATAGCAACTCAAGCCACCTTATCTATATTTAAAGCAGTTTCAAATTCACAAGCAAATGAAAATCTTTTAAAAAATGCTACTACCTTTTTTAAAAGGTCAGGAACAAAGAGATCTGGAAAATACAGTGAGCATACATGGCTTCATGACTAAATATGGAACAAAATGAAACCACCTCACGATCCATGGGCCATGGGAAGTTGCATGATGCTCACCCCACTCACTACCACAGATGCTTTGAAACTTCCCTCTGCTGAAGTCTATAAAAAATGATGGATTAACCAAATGTTTTCCTCTTGCTGGAAACTGACACAAATACTTAAAAACAAAACAAACAAACAAAAAATAACAAAAACCTTTTTTAAAAAAACAACAAACGAACAACCAACTTTGTACTTTTTTCATCAACTGTTGCAATTTTACTTCTTAAAATATAGTCTCTGTACCTTTCCTTCCACTGCAGTTTCTTTTGTCCCAGCCTCAAAATTGATTCACTCTCATTATAATTTACTTGAGGAATGAAGCATTTGCAACAAGTTTTCTTATTCAGATAAACACCATTTTGAGAATGCCCTGAATCCAGAAGAGTTGCTTTTCTGCATACACCTCTTGGTTACACCATCCTTTTTTTATCATTACTCATTACCATTTTTATCCAAAACATAATCATTTTTAAGTTTCCATCCTTATTAGTTGCGTCATGATTTCTAGCAACAAGCTTTCCGTTCTTACTGATGATTCAATGTGTAATGTACACACAATAACATGAGGTAAAGCAGCAGCACCACCTAATACAGTTTTTGTTTTGTTAAAGTACAGATGAATCAATACATGTTAGAGCATCCAATCTCTCTCAGTCCCTATAGGATCGACCATTCATTTCCTGGTTGCATGATGTTGAAAATGCTTCATCCTGAAGCAAGTGGAGTTCGATTAGATAAAAGGCCCCTTTCAACGCCATGCTAGAGATATTAGAGCTGGTTTTGAGTGAGGCAGTTGCTGCTAAAAGCATTGACCCTCCATACACAAAGAGGCTAGCTGACATCCTGGAGGGCTTTTTGGAGGGATGATTAGCTCAGACACAACACAAATACATATGCTGCATCATCTGAAATGGTGGCATCACTTGGTGTACAGCGGGTTTCTCTGCGCAGCACTGACGCCAGCAAAGCAGCCCAGTTCAGCCCTGGCCTGAGAGCTTGTGGTACCACCACATTCATCCACACAGTCCCCTCAGTTGTCTGAGATTGAATTTGACCATTTTGTCTCATCTAATCCTGAAGTGTCATCTAGACTAAAACCAAGGACAAACCTTATTCACTCCTCCTCCAAATGTCTACTTATTTATCCACCAATAATAAAGCAGTCTTTGGAGCTTCAGAAAGGGTTAGTGCCTTTCAGTTCACACACAAAAACCCAGAATTTCTCCCTCCCTGAGCCAAGTTGAACACATTCCCAGGCTTGCCTAAGTCGCTGGTGCCTGTGTGGCCAGCCAAAGACCAAAACACATCGCAGAACAGACCTTCAGCAGTAAGGGGAGTTGTTATTTGCATCAGTACAATTCTCTCCTGCTCAAGACAGGGACACGCTCTGCAGCTCAGAGTAACTATCTCAGCCATCCCACGAAGGGCTGCTCTGCTGCATGTTTCTCTATTATTATTCCTAAAGACAACCACTGCTTCTTCAACAAGGACCCCTTACAGAAGCCATGGACAGAGTGAGTCTGCCTGCCATGGGCACAAAGTGCAGAACACAGCTTTTCACTGGACCTTATTGCCACCACACTGCATTAAAAACTCAAGCTTGATCTGTTATAGGTCACCAATTTCCATATTCTATGGACAGCAAAGGATGGTAAAAGGAACAGTTTTTAACTGAAATTTTTATTTACAAAAAAAGTGTGCTCAGATATCAAAACAGCTGGCAAGAAATCTGCTCTGTTTAAAGAATAGAGAAGCACCTTTCAAATTAATGTACTAAACAAGACAGAGGACACCACAAGATGGCACAATGGAGTGTTACACCCAAATTTCCTTTACAGTCTAAGTTAGAGGACCCTCTTAACAAAAAGGCTTCCTTAGCTATTGCAGAACTCTTCAAATCTGTAGAGGAATTTCTATTTCAGAGGGAACAATGAACAAGTCTTGCCTAGGAGACAGTTAAGAAAAAAAAATCCTCATTTTAGAATTGACAAAACCAAGGCATGAACACACACAGAGATGCCTAAAAACAGAAGGGCAAAATGAAGTGGCAAAGCTTGAAAGAGAAGCTTAGAGTAAAAGGGTCCTAATTCTGGAGTATGAGAAGAAACAAAATCGCTTGCAGGTTTATCAGCAGATGAAGACAATTTCCAGACTAAACTAAATTTGTTAATTAGTTCCTCCAACAGGTCTAACAACACAACCACTACCACCTACAGGCAGTGTCCTAGCCCTGCAACTGTTCATAAAAGACACATGAATCAAATTGTGCCTCTAACACCTGAAGCACAAAAACACGAGCGCTTGCTATAATAACCCTGTCTGCAGTAAGCAAACAACTCAGCTATTCCAGTAAAGGTGGTATTTCAGAAGAAACGGAGACAGATATTCACCTTTGACCAGACACTACCAGTGGCAGCAGCAGGAGCAATGGACACCCCAACCAACAACGCCTGACACTTGAAGTAGCTTGTGATGTGATCACCAGTGGTGCAGACTGGGGACTCCCGTGATTTAGAGACTTTACACTCAAAAGTTTTGTATCTCATCCCGTCATTTCTATTAACCACAGAGCTGCTTGTGAAGGGGCAGCCATCTATTATTGTGCATGTGCACAGGCCTACCTTGTTCTTCCAACCCGTCAATCACAGAACAGAGTTTCACAGCATTGTGAGACACATCCAATACAGAGCACTGAAGTCAACACTATCGCCTGCAGACTGCAAAACTTCCTTGCCATTCTGCTCACCACCACACAATTCCCAACGACAAAAAAACATAGAGCTATAAAGCACTAAATACTAGAAGACCTGTAATTTTAACCTGCTCTGAATCACGAAAATAGTAAACAGAGAGAAGCAGCACTTCAACAATCAAAGTCCTCTCCATGGCACTGGATCCAGACTGTGCTGATCCCAACCAGGGTAGAGGAGGGGAGCAGGGGGGATGCAGGCTCAACCACATACCTTCAATTGTAACTCATCAATGAGGGGTCGCATCACCCCATGAAGGTTTTTCCTTCCTTGTGCCTACCTTACAAGGTAAATAGGTCACTAGCACATTACTGTAAAGGCAACTTCAAATTTTTTCCACATTTGCTCATATCTGTATACAACCATTACACGGATTCACTACCACAGTTCATGTTACAAAGTGCCTCAGCAGGATACTTTCCCCATATATCAGTCCTTTACAATGTTCTAGCCCCGCCATACTGGTTAAATAACAGTTTGAAAGCATTCCATTGACTTGTAACTCAAAAGGTCCTGGGCTCCAGCACTTTCTAAGTAACACTGTTTCACATTCTTGCTCTACGTCCCTCCATCATAAAAAAAACGTACAGGCACCGTTTAAGAAAACCCTCCCATAATCTATTCATGGTGTTAATAATAATAACATCCATACACTTTCCCTCTCCCTACACATAGCTTCTTTCTGTGTTTACAGACAGCAGTTAAGACTGGAAGCATTTTGGTGTGCTGCATATGATGCTGTTTCTATGCAGAAGTAGCTGGAAATAGATTTTGCTATTGCAGTGCTTTTATTCTTATCATCTTTAATTTCCTCACTTAGAAATGCCAGATTAAACATTTTGCAGTGATCCTTGGTGACGGGACTGCTCTCTTTCTAAGTGTGTCACAGCAACCATAATGAAGAACTTAAAGACCAGGAGGCAAACCAGAAACTTCAGGTACAGAGGAAACACATTTTGATCCAAAAGTCAAGCATTTCATTAAAAACTCTTCTACTACCATTTGTATTTGCTTTTAGCTACCAACAATTAAATGAAGATTCAATTAGCAAAGCGCAATGCACTTAGATTCATTTATTTATTAAAATAACTGACATAGTAAAACAGTAAAACACTGCCATAAAGCACTGTTTCAAAAACCATGACCTTGGGCCACCCCAAGAGCTAAGGGCCAGAGAAAGACATCAGCTTAATAAATCTGTAGAATTAATTCTTGTGTCTACTCTCTATGGTACACGCAAATTGAAACACAAACCCAAACTGATGGGTGAAGAATTTAAAATCCTCCAAGCCTAGGCAGTTCTTTCCCAAAGAAATAGGTGCAAGACAAAACCCTCTTCCCCCTCAGGTCCAGAGGGGTTAATTTAGGATCTCCCCCTCTACACTACTGCAGGATCCTCATTGCTGTCCTCAGGTGCACTCTGATTTCCTTTTCCTCATTTTGCTTCCGCACAGATCCCTTTTTCCATGGCTATAATCTGTAAAATACAAAGTAGCTGCTGGAACTAACACAACTGTTACAACCACTCTATCACTACCTGAGCTACGCTGTAAGTCTTTATCTCAATATATTTTGATATTTTTTTGATATCTTCAGGCCATCAATCGTTCATGAGAGGAAAGGCGCTTGAGTGCTGGAACCAGTTACTTGGCCATTTAAAATCCTTAAAATCCATTATACACTCAGCCCCCAAAAGTAGACATTTTGTTATACTGTTTTACATTTTATAAGACGATCTCGTTTACAGCTATTTTATTTCTAGTGTACTATATTTCTCCTCTGCTAAAGCAATCTTTCAGAGTTTAAAACATCTCCCAGAAATGCCAAGAAGAGAGAAAATTGCTCCCTTGTCCCTGCACAAGAAAGTGGAGCCAGAATGCCCACTGATATTCCCACATGCAATGGGAAGTGAAAAGGACATCCTTTCCAGTATGAAGCTTTCCCGTATAACTCCCATACTTGATTATCCAAGTGGTGGGAACTGAAAGCAGCTGGGGCATCCTCTCTTGGCTTACCCAGCGACAACCACACATCCACTGCCTTACTTGATGAGTAACTACCATGCCTTCAGGAAAACACATGAAAGCTTCCATCACACACTTTACCCTTACAGCCAGGACAGCTAAATAACTGGGGTGTGAACAACGTCCCCACTCCCTTGTCATGCAGGTGCATGAAGCTGGATAGATTTCTTTCCTAAGAATTTCTGCTCTAGACCACGAGTCCCAGCTAGAAGTCACTCCCCATGTCCCCACTCTGCAGCCAGGCCAGCTTTGGGCAGTGACACAGCTAATTGGACCTGGCTTCCCCTTAGAAATGAAGGAATTGTGAAATTCTTGACAAGCAATTTTGCCTCCAACATGCTGCAAAAAAACACTTGGCAGTTTCACTTCACTCCTGAAATGCACACTGTCTCATCTGCATAAGAAATACAAGATGCATATTTTTTGCTGGGCAAAACCCACAACAGAACCATTGATGGAGAGCTATTACACTGTCTGCTGATTTTTAGAAGTTATATGATGTCAGTTATGTTCATGTACATCCACTTTAAAACCCTATCCAATACAAAAGTCATTTTCATAATTTCTGGGTTTGTGACAATTCTTAAATGTATCACACTAGTATTTCCTATGTGTGACTTGTACAGTCTCTTATACCGTATGACAAAATGCATGCAGTAACAAAATATCCCCATTTGTCTGAAAACATCAACTTCTTACAGCAAAATTGGGAGAAAAAGTCAGAAACAAGGCTCAAAAAAAATTAAATTACAATCCACTGAGTTCAAACCCAATGAATAATCCTGTTCTTCAACCATAGAAGTTAAGTATAACAACTGTTACACTTGTACCCAATACACAGCAGAGATAGCTTCTAGATATGCAGAAAAATTCAGTGTTTTGTAAACTACCTCTGCTCCTGAAATTTTGAAAAAAAAAAACCAGCTTGTTTCCCCAAAAAGCCTTCACAAGATTCTGATGCAAAAGTCTTCTAACTCAGACTGTTTCTCAGAACAATTTTGTTTGCGTATTTTGGCTTTTGTAAGCACTTGCTTGATGCTGCTTAGCTATTGTTCATTTCAGAACACAAGAGAGAAAGCCAGCTTTTAAAAGGTTACTTCAGTACTGTGAACTCACAACTGACTCAGCCTGTCAGAGCAAGCTACAAAAGTGTGAAGCAAACTATATCCTTCTCATCTAGAATAACGATTTGCAAACTCTTCAGTCTGTGGACTATCATAATTTTTCACTGTGGAGGTATAGTACAGTCTGCCAGAAAGGGAAGTACAGTGATCCCCACATATTCGTGGCTCCCATATCCGCGTGTTCAGTTGATTGCAATTGGATTTTCAGTGAGTTGTGAGACTGCGCACGTGCACAGAATGTCCTGGACCCCGGATTTCGCAGTCAGGAAGCACCAAAGGGCACTTCCTCCACTTTAATGAGGTGCTACAGTGCAAGCCACACTCCCAGGACCGCCCCTCCAGACCTTATCAGTGGAGGGTGAGTGGCTACAGGCAGGGAGTAGTTGAATATGCATTGGTTCAGTATCTTCATAGATTTCATAGGGTAGATTTTGGTTTATTTAAGGAACTGATTAGGAAAGTTCCTTGGGAGGTGGCTCTTAACGACAAGGGGGCCCAGGATAGCTGGGAGTACTTCAAGAATGAGATTTTCAAGGCACAGGAGCAGGCTGTCCCGGTGTGTT
>WEKX01015198.1:24398-52949 GCA_013390025.1 Pitta sordida | reverse complement strand
GCATATTAATGACCTGCAGTTCTTTGCAAGTTTAGGGTTTTTCGACGGCTTTGGCCTGTCCCTTTCGTCGTGATGGACGGGGTATAACTGTACTTTGAAGTCCAAGAACAATGGAAGAGCATTATGGCTTGAGCTAATGGCTTTTGCACTGTGAGCGTATCCATGTGGTGTTTATCAAAGATGTGAAAAACCTGTGAGCAACTTAGTTGTGGGAACAAGAGCCATATTTTGTAAGTTCAATTTGGTGCATTCTTAGTGGTGTCACCAAGTGACATTTATTGACAAGAAATTGTAAAATGTGCTGTGCACTCATCTGTAGGTGCCTGCCTTACTCTTGATCAGTTATGATTTGCCACAGACTGATGTGGAATAAGTGGAAATCAATAGAGTGGGGCGGACTTACTGTAACGTAAGGGCATTATGGGTTAAAATTGCTGGATATGCCGCCAAGCCTCATGGCATGTCAGAGACAGGGTTGGCTGTGCTGTGTGGTAGGGAGAGATTAACCAATGTGATCAGTACTTACTTGAAACAAGAACTGTATTTTCTTGCTCTGGCTTTTTAGGTGCTTTTGGTGTGTGTGTGTTGTACGGATCAAAGTGGAAGTTGGTAGAAAAGCAGTGCTACACCCTAGGGATTGTTAGGCCAGTGAGTCCCATCCAGGATTGATGTACTCCAGCACAGTTTTGCACAGTTCCTGTGGCATGGCAAAACTCTATCTTTTAAAAACTACAAAGGAAAACTTGAATCTATATGGTAAAGGCATGCAAGGATATTCTTTATTTTCAGATTCCTTTTTATAAATATTTTAACTTCATAGTTGACCTATTCAGATGTTCACTTGGCTTCCTCTATTCTTTCTGTACCAAGTGAAAGAAATAAGAGAAACAAAGGGGAAATAAATAACTTGGCTGGGAGGCTGGAAGGTCTGTCTAAAGCAATACTTTCAAAAACTTTACTTACAGATTTAAAGCAGTATATTTGTGGAGGCAGTTGTGGAAGAGCAAGGAGGCTTGTGGAAGAACCATTTAGAGGTTTTGTGACTTGCAAGTGAATTTTGGCAAAATATTTGGATGGTGAATAAAAATTTCCCTTTGTCCTTTGTAAGGCAGTATCACAGCTTGTTTTTTTTAAATATGGAAAGAAACTGGAAGTGCAGCTGTCACAATTGCAAGTCTACTTTGCTTAGAGATTATTCAAATAGAAATGGACGAAATGGTACTTGCCAGCCATGTGTGCAGTAGTAGGTGCTTAACATTTACATGTATTGGCAAGTATTTTCAGAAATAATATATCTTTAAAATCAATTAATTTTGTAAACATGTCTCACTGTTTGGTATGAAAGTTATATATAGGTAAAAAAACCTGTGAAATGAAATTCTACTTTTGGCATGTTATTTGGTCATTTTTCATACTATGTATGCCTCAAAAATATGGAGTGTGTTTTTCTTTTGTTATTTTTATTTTCTAACCTGCAATTTTTAGTCTCCTTATAGATTTTTCCTCCTTTCCCTTGGTTCCCCCCCGAATTTTTATTTCTATTCATTCCTTCCTCCCTGAGACCTTGCTCTTTTGCACTCCAGTATTTTATTTTCAGCCAAAGCCTTTCCCGGTTCCCACGAGGACAAATGGAAACCAGACGCTTGCTTTTTGGATTTATTTTCAAGTTCAGTAATTTAACGTGGACTTCTACAAATAAATCTGTAAGGTGCTGAATATCTAAGAGCCACCACCTATGTTTAAAATACTGATTTTGAGGACTGTTTCTCTAGACTTGTGTCTTAGTGATTCTTCAGGAGTGGGCAAGATGAAGAATTGTGGATTTCTACAGGTGCATGAGATCATGATACGGTCGGTTCTCCTCTACCGTGGTAGCATGGGTCTTCCCCTCGGTGTGCGAAGCCCACCTTCCACATTGATTGGCAACTCATTAATATGCAGATTTCCCCCACACCCATACATGCCCCCTGGCGCTCCAGCACTGTTTTGGCATTGCCCTGCTGTGTGTCGGTGTTTTTGTCGGTGTTTCCCACACCCACGGCCACCCCAAGCCAGGAAAAATCTCTTTTCCACTTGGCCAGGAGCACTGGTGCAGGGGAGCCACCTGTGCCACTGTCCCAGTGTCTCTCCAGATGGGTAAACGTGGTCTCTCCATACTCGGGGTAGACAAATACGTCTTGAAGAGTCATTTGAGAAAGTCTTGGACAGTACATCTAACCTGAGGGTGTGTGAATCTTTCATAACTGCATGAAACCTCCTCTCTTGGAGTGGGGCAGGCACCCGGCTGTGCCTGCAGTNACACGGTCACAGCAGCCACTCAGAAACGGCTCCGTTTGCTCTCCTGTGCCAAGATAATCCACTTTAGTACAGTGGTGAGTGTTCCCGTCTCTCATGCGGGAGACCAGAGANCTCTCATGGGACCGGTGGATGTTAAAGGGTAAGAAACCCGACCTCCCCACCCCCGCCACCCTGTGGTCGCTCCCACAGCTTAAATCCCGCGCCACTTCCCCCCCAGACCCCANGAGTGGGGCAGGCACCCGGCTGTGCCTGCAGTGGAGCCGCCGCCACGCCCGCCCTGCCTGGGAGCAGTGGAGCCACTGCTGGCCGACCCGGGGAGCCACCACCGCCCCTGGCTGGGCTGGGAGCTGTGAAGCCGCTGCCGTGCCTGCTCCACCAGGAGTGGAGCTGCTGCAGCNCCAACTGAGAATATTCTATGATTCTGTGGATGGATGGGTGGATGCTTATGAGCAAGTCTCGCACTTCTCACTTTTGAGAAGCTCTGTCTTCCTGCCAGTGCTGCTGCATGGTGGGGAAGAGGGGAGGGGAAAAAAAAAAAGAAAGCTTGGGAAACCTTTTAAGTGCTCCTCGTTAGTATAGTGGTGAGTATCCCCGCCTGTCACGCGGGAGACCAGAGTTTGATTCCCCGACGGGGAGGTGGCAGTGCCGTTNGTGCCAGGTCGTGCATGCGCAGTTGCAAAAAGGGGCCTCCTTAATAGCTCAAAAATCACGCCGCTAAGATGTAAAGCCACAATATGGGGGGTGCAAAGTCAAAGAGGGCCAACGGTACCTGTGAAGCTTCTGGATGAAGTGTCCATGAGCAATACAGGGATAAAAATAAAACAAAAAATGTGGAAAGTTCTTGGTTTTCTTTTATCCTTGTTATAATATAGAACTAATTTGCCTCTCTATTTAGTAAAGGAGGCCTGCACACGTACAGTCGGTCCTCTTCCACTTCACGGCCCCCCGATAGCGACTTCACATCTTCACTGTGTGATTTTTCAGCAATTAAGGAGGCCTGTTTCGGGACTGTGCATGCATGTCCTGACATGCATGAATATTCAAAGTAGGCAGTCATGAATATGCAAATCCCCCCCCCCTTGACAGCGATCCAGGGTGGGCGTATGCTGCTCCTGCAGCGGCTGGGCTCGAGCGCTGCCCGCCCTGCTACCCTTGATCAGCTCCATGTGAGGAGGCTTTGTGCACTTATGAAAGAGTTTACACACTCTCAGGTTAGACATAGTGTCCAAGACTTTCTTGGTGTAGACGTCTACCCTGAGTATGAAGAGACCAGGTCTACCCACCCGGAGAGACTCCAGGCCAGTGGTGCAGGCGGCTTCCTGCACCTGTGTCCCTCGCCGAGCGGAAAAGGGTTTTTTTCCCGACGTGGGGTGGCCGCGAGCACCGGGAAGCCCCGACACAAACACTGATACACAGCAGTGCAGTGCCAAAACAGCGACAGAGCGCCAGGAGGCCATGTGAGGGTGCGGGGCAAATTTGCATATTAATGAGCTGCCATTCTATGCGGACGGAGGGCTTTGCAGATAGGGGGCAAGACTGTAGTGATCTGAAGAATCAGAAATTGACAAATTTAGTGTGTTAGGTAAGGGCATAGAGATTTAGGGATTTTAGTGAATTAGTGAATATTTAGTGAATTTCTAGTGAATTTTAGAAGGATTAGTAGACTTTAGGATCATTCAGAAGGCCTGAGAGTTAAGGTTGAGTATTAAAGGTGTCTTACAGGCTGTGAAGGTAAACAAACAGGAATGTTAGCCAAAACACGGGAAAAGAATGTAAAACATTGGAGCTAATTGGTTGAAGATCTCATAGCAAGTGACATAATGCTGTAAAAATGATTATTCATTGGGCAATTGGCATATGGATGAGGCAAGGGGATAAAAAGGGGTGACAACTGGGGGGCGGTCTCTTTTTTGGCACCTGGCAGTGGCAGAGGGCACTGCTGGCCCTTTTCCCTGGCTCTTAGGCCAAAAATAAACTTTTCTGTAGCATGCAACCAATTGCCTTGAGTCCTGACTGATTTTCTTCAAATCAGTAGCACCATGGTATAGGAGACCCGAGTGTATAATATGATTTACAAAATAATTGCTTTCACTCTCCACATGAATCTAGGCATTTAGAATGCTTGGCTTGAGAAGCAAAAAAAGGGTTCTCAAGGTTGTTTACCTCTCTCTTGCTATACTGTGGTGCTTCGGAAATCTTTCAGGGGTACAGTAAAATGTCAGTGATCACTTCCTACTGTTCTGCTTTCAGCTCTTCAGTGGAAGAAGATGGCTGTTACAAAGCAATGGATGAATTTCAGTGATGGCTATGGGTTTGGGTTTTGTTTGGGTAGGGTTCCCTCTTCTTCCCTCACCCCCTCAAAATTTTTAAAGCATAGGGCTGCCCAAGTGTCACAGGTGAGGTTAGAGCCTCTTGAGTACTTTCGATGTCCATGTTGACAGGACTCGGAGACAAAATTTAGATGAGTCCTAAAGGTGGGTTCTGCAGCTGGTAGACTCAAAAGTCACAGAATCACACAGAATCACAGAAAATTATGAGTTGGAAGGGACCCACAAGGATCATCTAGTCCAACTCACCATCTAATACCCATACAGCGACCAAGAGCACATCCTAGAGCGTAATACCAACCTAGATGCCTCACAGTCTAGCAGGCCACTCCGAGCCGGAAGGGGCCTAGGGTCATCCAGCCCTACACCCCCCAGCTAGACCATGTCACTAAGCTCCTCGTCCAGTCTTCTCTTAAACACTTCCAGGGATGGCGACTCCACCACCTCCCTGGGCAGCCCATTCCAATATGCAATTACTCTCTCCGTGAAAAACCGCTTCCTAACGTTAAGATTAAACCTCCCCTGGCGTAGCTTGAGGCTGTGCCCTCTCATTCTGGTGTCGTCAGCCTGGAAGAAGAGGTCTACACCCATCTGGCTGCAACCTCCCCGCAGGTAGTTGTAAACAGCAATGAGGTCCCCTCTGAGCCTCCTCTTCTCCAGACTGAACAGTCCCAGTTCCTGTAGTCGCTCCTCGTAGGGCCTGCCCTCCAGTCCCTTCACCATCCTCGTTGCCCTTCTCTGCACCCTCTCAAGCAGCTCAACATCCCTTTTAAACTGGGGAGCCCAGAACTGCACGCAGTACTCAAGATGGGGTCTGACCAGCGCTGTGTACAGGGGGAGGACAACCTCCCTGGACCGACTGACCACACTGTTCCTGATGCAGGCTAGGATGCCATTGGCCTTCTTAGCCACCTGGGCACACTGCTGGCTCATATTGAGTTTCCTATCAATCAGTACACCTAAGTCTCTCTCCACTTCACTAGTCTCGAGCCACTCCTCTCCCAGCCGGTAGCGGTGCATGGGGTTGTTATGGCCGAAGTGAAGAACCCGGCACTTAGTTTTGTTAAACCTCATACTGTCATGACATTTATTTTACCTGACTGACAGGGTATTAATGTTCATCATACTGTTCTCCTCATCTTTTTGATTTTTCTTTCAGGAAACATGAAGTCTAGACTTCTAGCTTAAGAACAGATGAAATTTTCATGATTTGAGGTGGGGTAATAGAAAAAAATGTTATGGATCACTTGAGTTCTATTTTCTAAGATAGTTTTTGAAATTAACCAGTCTGGAAAGGGTTTTCAGCAGTAAGACTAACTCAGGATGCTTTTTTCTTACTATTTATTATTATTTTTATTTGTTTGAATGTTGTTTTTATTAGAAAACAATATAATGATATTACCATTTATTGCCTTGAGAGTCATGCTCTTAAATGTGTGTTCTGACAAATGGTATGGACATAGTGGGTGCTCTTGTTCCCATTTTGTAGATGGAGAAGTGGAGAAATCTTAATGTAAACCAGGTTTTAAGAAACCTGAGTTCTTTGCTGCTCAGATGTTGAAATATTCCTGTAGTGCAGGCTAGCAGAAATTATTTAATTTCTCAAAAATATAAATCACCCTTGCCGGGAATGGAATCATGGTTCCTGAAATATACAAGTCTAAATTTCTCTATAGAAATGTGAGAAAATAGTATAACTGCTAAATGAAATGGCAGGAGAGGCTGTTGTAAGAAAAAGAAGAGGACCAAACAGAAAAAGACAAGTATAGTTACCAATACATGCTTCACTTTAGGTGGTTAAAGCTCATGTTTTCTGTTTTATGAGTCATGGGTTCCTTAGGGTAGATAATCTATTTCCATAAACCATATAAGGATGAGCTTTAGGGAAGCTATGGTGAGAATGCATTTGGAAGTCTTATTTTTCTCCCAACTTTGGTTTACTAGTCATCATCATTTCCCTTACATAGGTATTCTGACTTTAGTTTTATTCTTCGGTGATTCACTTTTTTAGCAGATAGGAAAAGGTTGATTGTCTTACACCAGCTGAACTGAGACAACAATTGGTTGAAAGTCATCACAGCTTCTGAGTGATCTTTTCTAAATCTGAAGATATTTTATTTTGCTGTAATTCTTTTTATAATATCAATTCTTTACCTGACTTCTTTCAGGGATGTCAAAACTTAGCGTTGGATGATTAAGGAAGTTATCTTTCTCTGAGAGAGTTGAGACACAGAAAATTTCCAGAATTCAATTGAGGTTGTACGGCTGGGAATATATAAACAAACAGTATATTGGTATTTTAGCTGTTTTTGAAAACTATTGGCGATGTACTCCCTAATGTTAGTTTGTTACCCTCAATCATTAATACTGGTTTTCCGTAATTTTACCTGAAAATAAACTGGGTGAAAAATCGTGCTTCCCAAACATACTCATTTCTTGTTTAGCCATGTCACTAAGCTTTGAGGCGGCAGCTGTTCCATGTAGTTCGCTCAGTGGAGCCCCTGTGAGACTTTAAACACTCCTGTAGAACTTTCTGTTATTTGGCATAGACTTTTCTGAATGTTTTGACAGAAAACGCTTAACTGGTTTCTTCTCTCTTGCTGATCTTAAAAAAATTGTGGCCTTCTTGCTGCCAAATGCCAATGTTTCAGTATCTTGAAGCTTTAAAGCTCTCCAGTGACCTTTTTTCAGAATAAAAAAGAAAAAAAGGCAAACAGATGAAAGAGTTGTCAAAGTTGTCAGTGGCCTGTAAGCCCAAAGCAGTAGAGATTCGGGGAATTAATCCGCGCAGTTTAATGATGCAGGTATATCTCTGCCTTGCTCCACATATTCCTGAGCCTCTTTTGTTTTCTTTTATCATATTATTTATATGTAATTCCATATTTCCAAAGAGCCATTCAGGTTGCAAATACAGGTATGCAAAAATAGGAAGATGTTGTAATTCAAGAATCTCCATTAAAACCAAAACTATATTGTTGTAGGGCTGCAGAAAAGAGCCTGCATGACCAAGAAAGAAAAGTAACAAGGCAAAGAAAGTAATACGGCCCCTGGGGTTTATTGGTTAAATACACCTGGTGACTTGTTCTTCAGTTCCTGTCACAGTTTTTCAGTTTGTGAATCAGCCTTACCTCTGGGCCTGGAAGTGATCTGATCTTCAGGGCCAGCACTGCTGTGTTGTGTGCAGTAATTGGGTGCTGCTGAGAAAGCCACTCTTAACCTGATAATTTGCAGAATCTNATCTCTGCCGAGCTCTCAGCTAGCTCCAGGCTTCTGTTTCTGGGCTCCAACACATCAGCAGTTTGTCCAGTTTTTTACCTCTCCATCTTCAGTCGTGGCCTAGATGGACTCTGCAGTACTGGTTCTCGCTCTCTCTGGTCCATAGGTTTTCACTATGGTCGGTCCAATTCACAAGCAGCAGCGGGATGCCTGGAAGAACATCTCTACCCCTTCTCTCGTGGGCCTGGGGGCCTTCAAATCTCTCAGCCTCCCGACGCAGGTTCTGAGCTGGCACGCTACATCTTACTACTGAACTTTTTTTCTTCTCTCCCAAGTATGTTATTCGGCAGAGACACCTCGCCTTTATCTCTATAACCTTGAAGGCCCTGGCAGCACAGAGAGAGCCCAGGCAAGAACCGAACTGTTAACCCCCTCGCTACCAGAGCAGCAGAAAACCCCCTAAACCATAACACTGAGCCAACATGACCTCCATGCAGGCTCTTCAAATTCTTGTAAGCTTTGTCATCACCAGCTTCGGGACTTGGAGGTGAGATGTTTCTGGTCAAGAGCCTGTCAGTTTTCACCTCTCTCAACTCTGGTGATGGTGCCTTATGGGAGATGTTCTCTTCTCAGTATGGGTTGGTGCCTTCCCAGACCACATCTGAGACTGTAACTGCTGGTGAGTTCCTAAGGTGGGGGGTGATATCTGACCTGAAGCCTTCCAGGCTCATACCCTCACACCTTAATAAGGTTTTTTCTAAAGATGAAGTATCTTTTGTGCACTGCATTGCAATACAGTCAACTGAGTCATCTTAAGTCCTTCTGTTTCATCCCATTCTGAAATTAAGTGGTCTTGGGTTAAAACATTGTCCAAAGCATTCGAAGCTAATAAATCATGCTGATTTCTTTTTTGCATACAAAGGTTGTTGTATAAGTCTGTGTGCTTTTATTGGAAGCAAATTAGAAGGCTTTTGCTCCTACTTTAGGAGCTGAACAAGTTTAGCTAGCTAAGCAATGCCTTTGGAAAGCCTGCCCACACACTAAACAAATGGAAGGCTACAGCTCTTGCTTCCAGCTGAAATTCAGAATCTTGTTGCACGCAGCTCTTTGCTGCACATCAGGTAGTAATTATTTGAACCACAAAACATGCACTAGCTAAGTGAGTCCAACAAACTAAAGACTTGCCTGAAAGTTCAGAGGAGAGCTGCTGGGATAAAAATGGAAGATTGCAGGGTAAAAACAGAGTTCAATCACTTGTACAAGGATCATATCTACCATATGCCAGGAAAAGGGGTGGGACTGAGGACTAGTTAAGCAATAGCAATAGCAGCCTTCCTCACATTGTGTTCCTGAGAGTTTTCCTGGGAATCTTTAGGTCTGCAAAAGATTTCTAAAGGCTCTGCAGTTTCTTGAGGTTGATGGATGTAGCGTAGGACCATAAATACACTAGTAAATATAGATAGTGCATAATGGTGAGTACCAAAGGCAGATTGTTATTTAGTCAACATAAAAATCTTTCCTTCAACTTTAGGTTTAAAGCTGTGTTTTTTTACTTCAGTTACATTCCCCTCTTGCTCTCATATCAAGCAAAGGAGGATCAAGCAAGAAATATTTAATGTGTATTTTTGAGGAAGGTTTTGATGATTTTTGGTGTGTTTAACGAAGTATCACCTCCGAGTTGCAACCATTTTAGCATTTTGGTTTGGGGGTTTTGTCTACATATTATAACTCAATGGATTGAATCAAGGGCAGTCAGATTAGGAGGGAATTAAAAAAGTTCACCCTCATCTGGATGACAATGTGGAGGCCATTATCAAGTAATTGTCTCTCATAGGATGGATGCCTGTAAATTCAATTTAGGATTCCTACCCTCGTAGTCCAACTCCTTGATGGAATAAGGATTAATCTGTTGAGAGACTGCTTGGGAGGGTAGCTCAGATATTATAATCAGCAGAACTTTATAAGTATCTGGTTGGGAAATGAGCTGAGACATCGCTATTTGAAGAGTAGTGAGTGCATGGAGGTTTGTTTGTGTATCTTTTGTAATCTGACAGTCCCTCCCTGAAAATGGAGGGAGAAAAGTGCTGGATCCAAGAAGTTCTCGCCTGCTTGCAATGGATCAAATGGTAACTGGTCATCTTGCTTTTTTGTCTTAACCAGTGAGAAACGTCTGTGCCATTGCTTTGTACAAGTTGTTGTGTAGCACAGACATCTGGTAAATGTGTCAAAAAGCAATTCTGAATTTGACTCTTGGTTTGTTTCTTAAAAATATTGCTTGTTTTCAGACAGATAAGTAAAGAGTATTTTTTTAGAGTGATTTTGGTGACCCTATAGATGTTTGTTGTAAAGCCTGAAACATGCACATCTTTGGTGTGTTGGGACTAGCCAAAGAATAAGTGTTTATCATCTCTTGTCAGTATATGGACTGTATTCTTTAATACCTGTATTTAAGATAAATATGAAAATATTTGCCTTCCTTTATAGTTCCACTATAGGGATTAAACCACTCTGTACAATGATACTTTTAAAAAACAAAGATTAAATTTCTAAAAAAGAAAAAAAAAGTGCAAAAAATGAGTTCTAAAAGTGGTTTTGCACTAAAAGATCATTATAAAGGTAGTAACTTTGGCTTAATGTTTAGGTGTACAGTAGTTTAGAAGTCTGTTTTCACTCTCGTTTTCACTCTCTTACAAAAATGAACTGATCTGTATCCTAGCTGAGATTTGGCATAATTGATTACTGTCAGTGAAGACAGGAACAAAAAGTGAAGATGTCTTTGAATATATGCATTTCATCAGAAATTGTCTACTGCATTAGGAAGTATCTGGAAATTAGATAATCCTACTTGATCTTGTCATGCGCTGGTTGGACAGTGTCCTCAGTACATGAGGGGAGGATCACTTTGCAGTGCCCTCCTAGTGGGTCAAGGACAAGATAGTGATAAACTACTGCTTGTGATTTAGAATAACTTTGACATAGCTTTTTTTTGTGTCTTACAGAATTAAAAAAAAAAAAACAACCTGAGTTGAGGAGTATCTTTGTGTGCAGCTTAATATACTCCACATTGTTCAATTAATATGCTCTTACTGTAAAAAAGAAGTAACATTTACAAGCTGAAATTTACTACAAAAAATGTCTAGGTTAATTGAGGCGCTAACTAGTGTTACTGGGAGTCTGGCCATTGTCTGATAGCAATCTCCAGGTTGCATACTCCTTAAGTTAGTTTTACTTCAGTTGATTTACATTCTGAATGCTGAAAAGCCTTTTAATTGCTATTGGAGGGTGGAAGCAGAATACGGAATATGTGTTTAAACAGCCTCCCACTGAAGAGTTGAAAGCGATCTTTAATAACATCGATGCTTCTAAGTAGTAGATTGAATTTGTTTCCCAAACATTGAATATATGTATTTTAGGAATGTGAGAATGCAACTAAGCTAATCTTCATTATGGAAGTATAAAAAAATCTCTTGAAAACCACAGGAGTTAATTTTGGTGATGGTTGGTATCTGTATGATTTACAGTAGAACTTGTGTTCAAGAGCTACAAGTGCAAAGTTCCTACATGAGGGGAAAGTGGAGTCTCTCCCTGATGGTGCAATATAAAATCAGTCTTTCTGTAGTCATGTATGCCAGGTGTTTTGGGCTACACCACCATTGCCAAGACCTGTTCTGGCCATAGAAGTTCAATCTGTGGGATTTTTAATTTTCATTTTGTCTTCAGATAGGTCATACTGGAAGGCATGTTGGTTTCTGGGGGTATGAAGTAGGAGGCATTGGTTTTTGGGTTTGGTTTGGATTTGTTTCAGAAAAGGGCAGAAATTGAGCTATTAAATAGTTCAGATTTTGAAGACTGATAGGAAAGCAATGCTGTTTGCTCTTAGGGTGCTTTCCTGGCTAAGCCCTGCTTTTTAGTTATTCTGAGAAAAAGGTTCATAGCTGTGTCTCAGGAAGCACTTTTGGTCACTGTTTTCCTCCCATTTATAAATAATCTCCCAAGGGGAGTTGAAGGGTGGTTTTTTTTTTTTCTTTAATGAGTTACAGCAAGCCATCAGAAAAGTGATATTCTTAGGTTTTTGTTATATTTTGTTTCATTTTAAGTGATTTTAATGAAGTATTATTCTCCAGGAGGCCTTTGACACAATTCTGACTTTCATTTCCTTATTTTCTGATGGACTTTTGTGGTATTCACTTTGATAGACACTGTAACATAATATAGCAAAACATTTTTTTTTGTTTCTGCAGTAATATTACCTGCTGTATGCAGCAGCTAATTACAGCTATTCTAAGATGCTATATTACTTGTAAAAATGTTTTCCATTATTGATCTTGCTGTTTCAGTGTGTTATTTTATTTGTCAGAACTGATTTAGTCGTTAAATGTAGGTTTTAAATATTTAGTTCCATTTCTGGATTTGCAGCAGACCTACCTTTCCAGCTTTAATGTTTCATTTCATAAAACTAGAAATTTTCTCTTTTTCTTAAACAGATAGCCTTTATCTGCCTTTCATACAGTCATCCTGTGTGATAGCCATCAAGGCTCTGATGACTTGAGAAGAAGATATTAAGAAATATAAAGTATCATGATGACAGTTGAATCGGGCGTGAATATTACCAATCATTTTCTTTTCCATATAAACTTTGTGTTCTCCTCTCAAATATTGTCGTTTTGTTAAAAGTTCACAGGTTCACAGGTTATTCTGAGTTGGAAGGGACCCACAGGATCATCTAGTCCAACTCCCAAGCATTCTCCACCCAGGGATCAGGCCCACAAGCATGGAACCATGGCCACCATGCTCCATCCATCCAAGCCTCCCACCTACTAGACCATGTCACTGAGCACCTCACTGAGTTTTGTCTTAAACACCTCCAGGGATGGCGACTCCACCACCTTCCTGGGCAGACCATGCCAATGAGCGATCACTCTCTCTGTGAAAAACCTCTTCCTAACATCCAGCCTAAACCTCCCCTGGCGTAGCTTAAGGCCATGTCCTCTTGTTCTGGTGTCATCAGCCTGAGGGAAGAGATTCACCCCCACCTGGCTGCAACCTCCCCTCAGGTAGTTGTAAACAGCAATGAGGCCACCTCTGAGCTTCCTCTTTTCCAGGCTGAACAACCCCAGTTCCCGTAGCCACTCCCCATAGGTGTTGTCCTCCAGTCCTTTCACCATCCTTGTCACCCTTCTCTGGACCCTCTCAAGCAGCTCCACATCCTTCTTAAACTGGGGAGACCAGAACTGGACACAGTACTCAAGATGTGGTCTGACCAGCACCGAGTACAGGGGAAGGATAACTTCCCTAGTCCGACTGACCACACTGTTCCTGATACAGGCCAGGATGTCCCTGGCCCTCTTAGCCACCTGGGCACACTGCTGGCTCATATTAAGTTTTCTGTCAATCAAAGTTCCATAGGCAAATATTGATTGTTGCACTTGTTTTTACATTTTCTTGATAATGTAAATCTGCTTTCAACTCTTTAATAATGTTTAGGTTTTGGAGTGTGCATAGGTTTAATTTTCCAAAGTGAAGTTTTCTACAACAAAATAAAATGAGAAGAAAGGTGTGCCACCTGGGCATTCCAATGAAACACTGCATGGGTGAAACACAATAGACTTTCACTGCCCAGTAAAATAGACCTGAGTTTTTAATCTTCTAATGCTGCTGTTAGTTCATTATTAGAAGTAAAATCCAGCTTTGCCTGGTGATTGAATAACAAAGGGCAGTGTATGGAACATGTTCTGGCCTGACATTTAGTAGGATGTGTTTCAGTGAATATGTTTTGATCTGAACAGTAAGCCTGAAAAATAAAAAGAGAATTGAAAATCTGGGGATGGCTTTGTCTTAGAGGAGTGTATTGGGTCAGTGAACCTGTTAGTCTGGAATCCAGACCCGCTGTGGCTGGTATCTGATGATTCAGCAGAGGAGAAGGATGAGAAGTAAACCATGCCTTTGTAACCCCTGCATGGTGAGAGCCTGAGTGCTTACACAAGAGATGTGGGTTTGATTGTCATAAACACTTGTAACTAATAATTAAACTGGGGTCTTATAGGCGTTGTTTCTTGTATCTATCAACATGACTCTCATCCCAGACAGGCTAACAACATCAAGGTCTTTGTATCTGCATAGATGGAAAGTATTTTCTCACACTGATTATTTTACTTTTCCAATTGCACTTTCTTCCAGTTTTGGTGCATAGTGTATCCCCACTTTTACCTAAGCCACATTGAGTTGCTCAGGGAAAGAGGAACACAGTTTTCTTTACTGATTTCAGTGCACCCTTTCTGCTTTTGGCACAGTCTGCACCAGATCTGAGCCTTTGTCAATTTTGTGATTTGGGACTTCAGACAGTAAGTATTGAGGAGTCATCTGACACTTCAGTTTAGTCACAACTGAATCCTTATTCCCACTAGAAAAGGAAGAAGCACTTTTGTCTTTTCAGTTACTCATATGCACATTCTTTCATTCATGGACACACAGCAATTTCTGGTCTTGAAAGGACTTTGCCTCTCAGCTGGGGCAGAGGCACAGGGGACATGCTGTCCTCCTGACCTCATGGTGGTTCTAGTCAAGTCCTTCTGTGTTTGAGCCTCTGCCCAAAAAGTGCTCTATAAATCAAAATTTCCCTTCCTTCCTGTGATGAGTAAGGAGGTTTGAGGAATCCTATTTCAACTTAATAAAGGTTTTGAACTGCCCTTTTAACCTGCTGCATTTGTTTGGTGTTTGCTCCACAATCCTCTTCTGTCTTGCACATGACCTGACACCACTGGCTGATGCTGGAGATGTCAGATCACTGCTTTCGCCAACCCTGAGGCATCTAATCAATACAAGGGAAGTATTTGATCCTGCCAATTTCAGAGAGCTCTGAGAAATGGGAATCTGGATATAAAGATGAGAGCAGAGGGGGCAGAGCTGCAGAGAAACAATGTCGGTAAGAATATTATGTTTCAAAGAACGAGGAATCCTGAAAGTAAGGACAGTATAACTTTTAGCTTTCCTTGGCTTCTGATCCTTTGGAATTTAAAAGCAAAACAAATAGTGATAAATTTATAAAGGCATGAAATGGGGAAAAAAAAGTTACTGAAATATCTCAAGAACACTTTGGGTAGTAATTTACCCACTTAAAAATCTGGGCAAGTTTCCTCACTTGCCTAGTGGCTCAAAACAGAACTTGTAACTACAGTGAGGGACTTGTGACCACTTGAACCAGAACTGAACTTGGATTTACTTATTTGTTTGTTTTTACCTAATGACAGCTGCTTCTCTTATAAACAGAGTAAATGACTGTTGTTCTTTCATATTTTCTCAGTTTAGGCTTAATTACACTTGATGCTGACAAAATATTTGGTGCATACTTTGTAAAACTTTGGTGCAAATTTAGGCTTTAGCTTTTTAGCAGTATTCCTGTGGCTAATTTAAGCTGAGCAGAGTCTGTTAACATGAACTGTGCAAATTATTTCAATCTCTCTTACATTTAAATTTACAGTGGATTTAATTCTTTCAGATTTTGGACTCTTCAGTATTCCTCTTAAACTTTGAATTTTATAATGTCTGCTGTGGATTTTCTCTCACAGTTTTGACAAGTTTTAATTTCCTATCATTTCTAACTCTTTCCAATATAGAACTTGAATACAACTTGGAAAACAAACCGAAAAGCCCAATGAAGATTTGATAAGTCAGTTTTATGCAGATGTGGCTGAGGGCAAAATCTTTAAAAAAAAAAAAGTGCAATATGAGACTTTGTGAGCCATTGTCTGAGACACAAACTTTATANACCGTGGGTCCGCGATATAGGAGACCCAACTGTATTTTATATATATTTATTATATAGATATACATATATATATTTTTTTATATATGTCAGCAGGTAAGATTGTTTTGAAGCATTTGTCTGATGTTGTTTTCTGTCTTCACCAAACAATTAAATGAGGTTTTTAAGTGGCACTTACTTTGGGAGCGATTGCCATTTCGGCCTAGTCTGTTGTTTCTGTTTAACCTGTGACTGGTTGCTGCTCTGAAAGAGAGAACATCATAGTAAAAAGGAATGAATTACAGAGATAATATGAGCTTTGTTGGCGGAAGGGGACTTTTGACATTCAATGTCTTTTGGAGGGAAAATAACCAAACCTATGGTAGTCAATCTATTGACTGTATAGTATCCTTTCTAGCTCCTAAGCTTCTATGCAAAAAACAGAACGTAGTGTACATTCCTAAAATTTATTACGGAGTTTAGGAAGCCAAAGTTTTAATGAGCACAGTGACTTCAGAGGTAACTAATGCTTCTTGATTGCTAACAGATTATTTTCCCTTTAGGTATAAAGCCACTCCACATGAGCAGACAAAAGTTTCAGTGACACATAGAGTCACTAAAATACATATACTGGGATAAGTATAATGTGTAACAGTTTTTGCATGTACAAAAAATGTGTAGTATTTTCCATTTGAGGCGTCTCGAGTACTGAAATTTTTAAGTGTGCCTGCTGTCAGTACTGATGTTGGAGACCCTTGACCAAAAGAGTTACCAGTTATCTTCTTTCCAAGTGTTGGAAGGAAGGTGATGACTTAAAAAGTCAGTCGTTTTCCACAAAATCTTGTTAACCCATAAGAGATTGTTCCATTAACATGGTAATTAGGTGACTGCTGGGACTAATATTTTTGTTTTGCATCTCTTGGAGCTGCTGGCAAAGCAGTAATGTTGAATAAGTTAATTGGAAAAAGAGTATGGTTGTGGGATTTTTGTATCTTATACTTGGCTGAAGAGTACTCTCCTGGAGAAGAGAGCTGCTCGTGAAATTTGGGTGAGTGTCCCTTGTGGTAGGGCTGCTAGACTGGGATAGCACGATGCTCTGAATGGGTATCTTGGAAGCTGGGACAAAATCAAGTTTCAGCGCAACTCAGGCAAACAACACTCTAATTAAAAAAAAAAAATCAGTATTAAATCTCAGTTACCATATAGAGGGTTTTTTTTGCAGGAAATGAAACCAGGGAGAAGAGAATTAGATGTCTCATGTAAGTGAAAATTGCTTCCTGCAGTTCTTAGCCCCTTTTGTGAAAAGCTGTTGGATTGGGGGTTTTTTAGGATGCAGATAAATTTCAGAATTGATAAANCTGCAGCACCCCTGCCACAGCGGCTTGCGCCGTCCCGCCCTGCTTGCGCCGGATTCGCTGTTCTGCTTGTCCCATCCTGGCCGTGGTGGCTCTGCCGCTTCCCTACCCCCCCAGCACGGCCGCTGCAGCAACTGATACACAGCAACACAGTGCCAAAACAGCNTCTATTGACTGTATAGTATCCTTTCTAGCTCCTAAGCTTCTATGCAAAAAACAGAACGTAGTGTACATTCCTAAAATTTATTACGGAGTTTAGGAAGCCAAAGTTTTAATGAGCACAGTGACTTCAGAGGTAACTAATGCTTCTTGATTGCTAACAGATTATTTTCCCTTTAGGTATAAAGCCACTCCACATGAGCAGACAAAAGTTTCAGTGACACATAGAGTCACTAAAATACATATACTGGGATAAGTATAATGTGTAACAGTTTTTGCATGTACAAAAAATGTGTAGTATTTTCCATTTGAGGCGTCTCGAGTACTGAAATTTTTAAGTGTGCCTGCTGTCAGTACTGATGTTGGAGACCCTTGACCAAAAGAGTTACCAGTTATCTTCTTTCCAAGTGTTGGAAGGAAGGTGATGACTTAAAAAGTCAGTCGTTTTCCACAAAATCTTGTTAACCCATAAGAGATTGTTCCATTAACATGGTAATTAGGTGACTGCTGGGACTAATATTTTTGTTTTGCATCTCTTGGAGCTGCTGGCAAAGCAGTAATGTTGAATAAGTTAATTGGAAAAAGAGTATGGTTGTGGGATTTTTGTATCTTATACTTGGCTGAAGAGTACTCTCCTGGAGAAGAGAGCTGCTCGTGAAATTTGGGTGAGTGTCCCTTGTGGTAGGGCTGCTAGACTGGGATAGCACGATGCTCTGAATGGGTATCTTGGAAGCTGGGACAAAATCAAGTTTCAGCGCAACTCAGGCAAACAACACTCTAATTAAAAAAAAAAAATCAGTATTAAATCTCAGTTACCATATAGAGGGTTTTTTTTGCAGGAAATGAAACCAGGGAGAAGAGAATTAGATGTCTCATGTAAGTGAAAATTGCTTCCTGCAGTTCTTAGCCCCTTTTGTGAAAAGCTGTTGGATTGGGGGTTTTTTAGGATGCAGATAAATTTCAGAATTGATAAATAACAGTATCACGGTATTAGCAAGGTTGGAAGAGACCTTGGAGATCAAGTCCAACCTGTAACCCAACACCAACCCATTGTCTAAGCCATGGTACTACCCACAGGACCATCCAGTCCAACTCCCCACCTACTAGACCATGTCACTGAGTTCCTCATCGATGAATAAAATCTGTGTGTCACTTTATCTTTTAATTTTAATCCAAAAGAAATAGTCCTTACTTTCATTAGCCATTAAAGCTAAGTATTTTTGTGGCACACCATGTAGTTCTTACAAGCAGTAAAAGAACAAATTCTGTTGTGCAGAATGCATAGAGGTGAGTGGGTATAGCATGCCAGTTCTGAAATAAATAATATATCAATTCAGTATTATTGTTGATGATTTTAAAGCCAATGAGGGATGTAGGGGGAAGGTTGGAGAAATCATGAAGTGGATTTGTGGTTTAATCTGGTAAACTTATCTTGGTAGGGAGGATGGATTCCTAACATTGTTTATTTTTATACTACAAATAAAAAAATTATTTTGGGATAAAATATGGATATAAAGCTTCAAATTTCTCCTAATATGGAGAGAAAAAAGTTTCTTAATTTTATGAGAAGGACTTCATCAGCTATAAAAGATGATGGAGCCTGAGGCATTTAGCAGCCTTCCTGGAGAAACGTAATAACTTGCAGGGCTGGACCTGAAATGTTTCTGCCATCAACCAGTAATTAGCAGACAGAGTACATCTTTGATAAAGGTCTGAAAAAGGACACTGTGAAACTACTCCTCTTGTTTTCCTTTTCTTTCTTCGCAAAATAGAGATGAAGAAGGTTGTAAGTTGTTATGTGGCTTTCTTTGAGGATGTTATCATATGTAAGATTTTTATTTTAGAGCTGCACCTTTCATTTTGATCATTGTACTTTTCTTGACTGAGGTGTGGGGTTTGTTTTCCCCTCCAATACATAAGCGCTAGAGAGTGACTCTTTGTTAAGATGAGGTATGAATAGCTGCACACTGTGGGTGAGGCCGAAAGGAAGTATGAGAGTGAGCTTGAGTAATTGCAAACATTAGGTATTTACTCTTGACTACCCTGTTTGTTGTATAATTCATCAAAATGATTTTATTCTCAAAAAATGTGAAGGATTAGTCTGATCTTTCTCATGAGGCACTATGTTCCTGCTGTTTCGTTTTGTATTTTTTTAAACTCCATAGAAAACTCTTCTCATGGGAAGTCACCAAATTAAGTTCTCTTGCATTTTTTTCCTGCCCGTCTATCAATCTGAGTGGAATTTGTTTGCTTTTAAGTTGCTTTTCCTAAAGAGGAGCTGTCAGACATAGCTGCTACACATGTAGGTAAAAAAAAGGAAACGGAGATAGAGTATATGTAGTTCATGGTCTAATACTGTTCCCTGCTTTAGGTCACTGTAAATTGATAATGGTCAGCAGGGAGGTGAAAGGAAAAACTGATAGAAATGCGCAGAAACCAGGAAAAAGGAGCAAGATCCAGAAGATGATCAGATTTCTGTCATGGTAGATATGAAATGCTTTCAATGTGGAATTAAAGGGCTTTTTTAGTCACAGTCATTTCAAACTCTCTGTGTTTCTGGGACTGGTCAAGCCTGTATGAAAGGCAAGTACCAACCCTGGTGAGAGCTCTCCAAAAACCAAGTTTTGTGCATGTGACTGCTGAAGCGAAGATGACTGTGGGATATCCCATACAAAGACTAGATGGTAGCCAGCACTACTTTGTTAGTTTCAAAACCGCGGTACCCCGCCCAAGTTTCGTGTAACTACACAGAATATTTTTCAGGACTGTGAAGAAATGTTTTCTCATTTTTGCAAAAGACTGTGGGAATCTTAAGTCTTTCACAAGTCCATTGTGTATTTTTCTCCTTGTTCATGCATATTTCCTCTTGGAGATAACAGCTGGACCAAGAAAAATTATAGTGGTCACTGGTCTGCTTAACATGAATGTGTTATTAAAAAAAGATGTCTGTACAGTTGAGCTTTTCATCTTTGTCCAAAGAAATCACTCAAGAAGTGCAATTTCCATGCCTAAAAACTGTTCTAGGAAGCAACTGAGCTCCATGACTTTTCCCCAACCCCCCCTGCCCCCGAAAAAAATGTCTTCAAGTACAATCGGCCCTCCTGCACTTCACACCCCCATATTGTGGTTTCACATGACTTTTCAGCAATGAAGGAGGCCCCTTTTCGCAACTGAGCATGCACGACCTGGCACGCGTGACTATTCAATTAGGCAGTCATGAATATCAAATCAACCCCCCCATGCTGTGCCGCATGGACCACGGGTGGACTTGCTCTGCCCGTGGTGAGCCTTGACGGCCTTGCTCTGCCCCCCTGCTCCAGGCTGTGCCATTGACCTTGCATATTTATTTTATGCTGTATCTGTAGTTACTGAGCAAAAGATTTAAAGAAACAATGTGGGGTTGGCCTTATCTTGGCTTCTTAAAATAGCACAGATACCTCAGAGTGGCATGATCTTTGGTGATAGGTATTTTAATTCTATTGGCACACTTTGAAATAGCCATCTGGGGCATCACAGGCAGACATTGATTTTGAAGCCTTGCAGATACCATCATAATGCCAAGCTTTTGAGTAGCAAAATAATGCATTTATATATAGATTAAACACACAGTAATCAGAAGTGCCTCATAGCGTATCACGTCAGTAATTGTGAACAGCTGCATCAGGACAATGCAGCTGTTAAAACCCCTTCACACCCCAGAGTGCATGTATTTTGTCTAAATTACTCCTGGGTATATCTCTATGGTTTTGGGGGGCATACAGAGAATCATTTGGGATGCATTTATTTGAGGAAATTGGTCCTTGTTTATTTTTTATCAGGGGAGTGGATGATACAAGGAGGCTTATTGACAGTTACAAAAATCATCTAACATGATTCTTATACAGCAAGCAAACATCACTGTAACAAAGGTATATACTGTTTGTGTATATTGTGATAAAAATGTTGCAGTGCTACCTCCCAACACGCTTTAGCTATATCTGTGAAATACACAGTACTGCTACAGAAATACCTTATCATAATATCTTGGATCATAGAATGTCTTGTCTTGGAAGGGATCTGAAAGCTCCACTTCAAACACCACTTCTTCCCTGAGTGGAAACCACTTAGACCAAGTTACTTGGAACTCCATCCCAGAACTGGATGGGGTACTCCAGTGCGGTCTTACCAGAGCAGAGTAGAGGGACAGAATTACCTCATTTGCCCTGCTGGCCACACTGCTTTTGATGCAGCCCAGGATACAACTGGCTTTCTGGGTTGCAAGCACACATTGCTGGGTTGTGCCCAGCCTAACATGGTAACAAACGAGTTGCAAAATGGAGACGAATCCTGGAGGTGCTCTAGCCTCTGCTAGCATGGCAGTGCACAGTTATAAAAATAGTTGGTAGAACAGATAATATTATTCTGTGCCTGTTGCTGAGACACGTTTTGTGACAGTGAGTGTTTGAGGACTGGAACATAAAGTTGAAGAAATTCGTTTATTGTGATGAAAACCATTCTTGTCATCGTTGTCATCATGCTGCCTGTGTCTTGTTTTTCCCTTGGGACTTTTATTAGAGGAAGTTTTCAGCACCCTCTGATTCAACTGCAGAAAGTTATGTCATACAAAGGAGATCAAAAGGAGAGCTGTCAAGGTCTGAAACTAGAAATGCAGGGGAAGCTTGTACTTGGTGTGAGAAACTTCACTTTGTAAGTTTGATATGCTTTTTTTTGCACCATAATTTCCTAAGAAATATGGCACCACAGATCTGATTTTGGCTGTGCTACTAATTTACAAAGACTTTGATTAAAATCTGTACTGTTTGTAATGCTTTGAACACTGATCTTTTTTTCTTCTTCTCTGTACTAGTGATGTAGAGATGAGTGTTTTTAGAAAGATACCAGAAAGTCAGGAAAAAAATTACTCTTTGTAAGTGTTAGGCAAAACTTTCTTGCTGCTGCTTTTGAGTGTCTAATGCTAGTGTTAAGTCAAATGTCCATTAAATTCAATAGTTTAGTGAGACTACCAGAAAGACAGTGGGCTTGAAGAATAGCCATTTGACTCAAGTCCAAAAGTTTTCTGATCAAAAAGTTTTTAAAGCCCTTTTGGTTTACTTGCCAGAACCTGAAGTAGCCTTGGGATTTGGCAGTTGCTTGGCAGTCATGCGTCAGCAGTGGTGCTTCCTGCGCTCCTGGCCAAGTCTAGAGAAATGGAAAAGCTTGCATTTTGGAAAGTTTAAACATTTCATAATATATTGCTCTCCTTGCCTGTGAATTTGAATAGTATGTGAATGTATTTGAGAGTGAAGTCATCCTCCCCCTTTTCAGAAAATGTGAGGGCCTGTGTTATCTGGGCCTTGAGACAGGTTTAATGGCGCTTATTTCAAATCTGCTTTTGAAAATTGACAGAACTGGGATAACAGAAACAAGATTAAGAATGGGAAAAGAATAATTTTCATTGTTCTCTCCACTGTAGGTTCTATATGGTTCAAAATCTGATAATGTACAGGTCTTATCTGACTTAAAGATGCCCAAGTCCATTTTATCTCAATCCACTCTGTAATCTTTCCTTCATAAGCACTCATCTATAATTTGAGTGTCACAAATCATGTTACTTGTCTCTATTTACACTTTTGTTTTTCAAATGTAGACAATGCCCCACACCTGTTGCTTTCCTTTGAAAAATACATCTCTCCAACATGCATGCATGGTTTATGATGTTAACTTGCAGGCATTCTTTAATTATAAAATGGATATGTGGCAATCTGTCAAAGGAGGGTTGTCTCTGAATGGATTAGAAGAAGCTTACATGGTTTAAATATGGACTATGCCCTTCATACACTGAAAATAGTTCAAGTTAGCTTGAACTGGGTAAATAGTGTGAATATTTAGTACCTATGCAAGTAACTGGTTAGGTTCAGATTAATTTTGCACCTCTGTACGTGAGGGATGTAAAGAATAGAAAAAAAAAAACAACACCCTAAGGCAAATACATGATCTGACAAGTGTTGTTAGACAAACTGTTCCTAAGCATCAGCCCACAGGAAAAAATGAGACACTGGTTAAATAAAACCTGTCGTCTGCCATGTAAGTTCTCAGCTGTTGTGAATCAAAAATTATATTGTTCTGACTCATCAACCCTTACTACCTTCCTCTAGTAAAGAGTGAAATGAAAATAAATTAATGATTGACTCTTTGGAAAATAGGTGTCCTCTTGAAAGATACCAGTAGCATCATGAAAGTGTAACAGTTTAAGAAAGATGGGATTTTTGGTAATGCTGGGAAAAGTAAGCAGGTTTACAGAACTTTGCTTTGTGCACCTTTACTTAACCAGTGTTAGTTTCCAGTATAATTGGTTCCTTGGCTAGTTTATTGACTGCAGGAATGAACTATTCAAGGTCACTGCTGCTTTCCAATCTTGCTTGCCTAGCTTTTGCAGTAAACAAAATAATCGCCAGCTACAGCAGTTGATCTTTAACTTCCCTTTCCTTTAAAGGTGTGATGAGACCTGCTGGCTAGGTTGACTTGAGATCTTGATACAAGAGTTTAAAGAAGTAATGTAAGGAAACCTCCAAATTGAAGTTGTTAGATATCTAAAGCTAAAGTAGACAGCCATGCTGAGAAATAAATAGCTTTTCTCAGCAAGTGAGACCTGCAATACATACTGCTAAGCCAGTGACCTTGAGTATATCAGTGTATAAAACAATACACGGAAATGGTGAAGTGCAAATGGTAAAGAAGCAAGGATCTGTAGTGGAAAAGTTAACAGCTTCTGGCAAGTGCATGGTCATTAAATTGGTCTGTAATAATTCTGTCATGTGGTTTATAGTGCTTCAACTCTGCTGTCCACAAGCACTAGCACCTGTGGTGGTGTCCCCTCTGGGGACAGTCTGTGGAAGCCCCTCCAAACACATCTGCTGCAATAAAGACTTGTTCAGGTATGTGCCGGCTGTAGTGTCCCTGCAGTGAAAGGGCCCATGGTAGTCTTTTTGGCAGTTTGCTGGTCAGGTCCTGTGCTCCTCAAGCATCTTGAAGGTGGATATTCATCCCTTGCTGCTGGGGTGACATGAAAGGTGCCTGAGGGGCTGAATGGGAAAGAAAATTGGCTGCTTTGGTGGTGGGTACCACTGAGAAGTCAGACGAATGCTTTATGATAATCTTGACCTTAATTGGAAATAACTAAACCCATAGTATATATCCTATTAAAACCAACACAAGTTCATCCATTTAAATAGATTTAGCCTCACATTTCTTTATTGATGACTTTGGCCATATCCCTGGTTTCTGGACCAGCCCCAGGCTCAGTAACTGTTTTCCTGGCAGCTATGCAGTTGTGGTAGCTCTCCACATGTCCTCATGATATGGTTGGGATGATGTACAGAAGATGGAAATTCGGACGCTGTGGTATTAGGTTTGCTCGTATTGTTCTCATATCCTGTAAGTCAGTAAGAAGCAGGAGGCGTCATGAGGCAGGTGGGATTACACCTGGACAGTACTTCTGGAATCTGGGTGGATGACCCTGCTTCCCATGCTGGTGACCTTGTGAAGGATAGGGCTCTTCTTTGCTGTTGCAGCCTGACACCTCAGAAACAGTTTTCATCTCTGGTTAACTACATTTCCACTGAACTTCTCATGCTTTTTGGAAGCAGTGAATGGCTGAGCAGCTTCATAGAGGAGAGATGTGCTTAGCTCCCATAATAGGTAAAATATAATTATCTAATGGGTCTCTAAATTGCCAGATTCTTCATTTAAAAGAAAAAAACCCCTGAAAACTCGTTCCCATGCACATGCTTAAGGGCAAAAAAACCCCAAACAAAACCAAATAAGGACTTTTTGGGGGTTGAGAAGCTCTTTGTGGTGAATTTCCAGTTAAAATAGATATGACTACACTTTCAAGGGTTTTTGGGCTATGTTTTAAACAAAGGGGGTAATTTAAACATTAGTCACCATATTGTGGAAAGCACTGGAAAAAATAATTCAGTTTTTAGTTCTGAATCTTCTAAATTATAACCTAGATTTGATGCTAGGCTGAAATCAACAAGAAGCTTAGCCGCTTTTTTTTTCTGAGAGTTTTGGAGGAGTGACTAGGTCTGCAAGTCATTGAGACCTATGCTTTCTGTTAAGATGGCTGTTTCTAAAAGGTAGCTTGCTTTGTTAGAATTACTATCTAAAAAGCACTCACAAAGAAAATCGAATGTGTACATGATACTTTATTAAAAACCTAGATATAGTTGTTTTGCCTTGTTGTTTGCACTTAGCTGTTATGTGGATGCTTTTACTTAGCAAGACAGATTTAGAAAACCTTAAAGAAAAGAAAACCGTTGGTTTATGGCAAGGCATAACAGATACTTAAAACTCTATCTCTGTCACTGAAGGCAATGTATAAAAAGGTCTTATATACAAGGCACTTGTTCTCCCATTGCAGTGCCAAGATGGAATTCCTACTTATCGAACTTGATTATGTATTTAGACACTTTTATATAGGCAAACAACTAACTTTTCTAGGACAACTGTCAGCGCTCTGCCATACAGGATTCTGAGGCATCAGCCATACTTGGTACTGGGGATGCTTTACCTTTTTGGGCTCCAATCAGGGGAGACACGGGCAGATACGTACAGGTGTGCTTTCCCAGTCCAGTGATAATCATATCCATGGGATCTCCAGGTTTCTAAACCTTCTTCCTTCATGGAAGCAAGAAACATGTTTTTAAAAACCTCTGATAGCCAGAAGGTGAGATAAATTCCATGGTATTTTTTCCTTAGCTCTTTGTTTGGTTTTTGGGTTTGCTGTAATAGAATAAAATATTATCTGCCTGCACTTAAATTGTCTTTACCAATCACTCAATAGGGTTGCCACAGACCACAGGAATGAGACTATGAGCAGTGGTTGTCTTTGGGAGGTCTTAAAAACAACTAATTCTTTATGACTAGGAATACCCTAGTAGAAGGCAGCTTTTTTTTTTTTTTTCTTTCCTGTTTATTTTGGCACATAATGATAAAATCACAAACCTTATTTAAATTGAGGTCCCCCTTGTTAAATTTGATTTGGCTAACTGTCAAACACACTAAAGCAAGAACATAATTTTTCTTTCTTTTACCTGACCTGGTGCTTCATTGTAATCTGATGTACTGGGGGAGTGCACAGTGTGAGGATGTGTTACATGGTGTATACCAACTGTAAAATGCTGATATGCACATTCTGTTAATTCTCCCCCTTTAAACTTACTGAAAATGTAGAATCTCTTTGAGCGTGACTCACAATGTAGTATTCCCAGGCTGAATATCATAAGATGTTAAATATTATCATATTACCATATCATATTATCATAAGGTGTTAAATATTATCTTGAGGTACTGCTCTGTCAAGACATACATACCAATATCCTCCATTAAATATACCTTCTCAAAGTATATTAAGCCCAAAAGTTATAAAGTGTTGAAAGTGGTTGGTTGAACTGAACTGAACTCTTTTCTGAGATTTCGCATATACACAGTGTATCCACAGAAACTATTCAATATTTCATTCATGATGAGACTGCTGTGTCTCACACTGTTTGCATTTCAGTCATAGAGTCATATAATACCCTGACTTGGAAGGCACCTACAAGGATCATCGAAGTCCAGCTCCTAGCCATGCACAGGATCTCACTAAGAATCACACCATATGCTTGAGGGGATTCTCCAAGCACTCCTTCAACTCTGTCAGGCTTGGATCTGTGACCTTTTCCCTGGGGACCCTGTTGGAGTGCCCAGTCACCCTTGTGTGAAGAACCTTTTCCTAATATCCTAAATATCTGCTGACACACTTTCATGGTATTCCTTTGGGTCCTGTCAGTGGTCATCACAGATAAGAGATCAGTGCCTACCCCTCCCTTTCCCCCCACAAGAAAATTTTAGCTGCAATGAGATCTCCCCTCAGGCTTCTCCAGGCTGAAGAGACCAAGTGACCTTGGCTGCTCCTCCTATGGCTTCTCCTCAAGGCTCTTGAGAGTCTCTTATGAGCTTCATATCTTTCTTATATTGTGGCACCCAAAAGGTGAGGCTGCACCAGTGCAGAGCAGAGTGGGACAGTCCCCTCCCACTTCCAGCTGGTGATGCTTTGCCTGATGCCCTCCAGGACACGGTTGGCCCTCCTGGCTGCCAGGGCACTGCTGACTCACACTCAACTTGCCAGGACCCCCAGGTCCCTTTCTATGGTACTGCTTTCCAGCATCTCATTCCACAGTCTGTACAAACATCCAGGGTTGTCCTGTCTGGATGCGGAATCTGCACTTGTCTTTGTTAAACTTGACATGTTTGGTGTTTACCCAGCCTCTGATTTGTCTAGTTCTCATTGCAGGGCCTCTCTGCCCTTGAGGAAATTAACAGCGCCTCCCGGTTTAGTACCATCAGCAGACTTACCTAGTGTACATTTGTGCCCTGTGTCCAAATTGTTTATGAGGACATTTAGGAGAGCTGAGCTTAAAATGGAGCTCTATGGGAACCCCAATAGTGACCATCTGCCAGTGTGATGTAACCTATTTGATATGCCCAGATTGCATAATCATGAGAATTTGAATTATCGCCTATATTTGAATTATCAGGAGTTCACAGACTTTTTTGTAGGGTAAGCAGAGAATTAGTTTGCAGAAGGAGATGTTAGACTCCTGGAGGTGTATAGTATCTGAAGTATCATTTTGCATTCCATCTTTTCTCTTCTGTATCACTGAGTTGAAGTTGTCATTTGCTCCCTTAAGGAGGCAGTCGGAACTGATGTTTCCGCTGTTTGATAGTCATTAACATTATTTCTCATTATTTGGTATGTTCAACGAAATGTAAACTGAAGTAACAAAACAGAGAAAAGGGAATGACTGATGAAATAAAATGTTGACAGCCCTCTGTTGAAATGTTAGCAAGCACGATGACCAGAGTAGAGATTTGAAAACATTGCTAGATTTCTTAAGGCAAAATAAAAAAGTCATCTCTTTTTCTGCAGTAACTGCAACAGATTCTAGTTTTCATTGAGTCGTTTTTATCGATAATTTTGCTACCTCTGCTTTTCTGCTTTTAGGATGTGTACCGGTTTGCAATCTCAAGGCCACAGATGTTTATGCTGGGAAAATTGCTCAAGTGCTGATTTACCAACTGGTGTTGCTGAGAGCAGTGTAGGTTTCTACAGAATTGTGGAAAAGCAGTTGTATGTTATACAGTTATACCCCGTCCTTCGCGAGGAAAGGGACAGGCGATGGCCCTCGCAAAACCCTAAACTCGCAAAGAAGTGCAGGTCATTAATATGCATGCAGGCCACGCCCATTGCCCCACCCCCCGGAACTCCGGAAGGCTCCCCCCTGAGCACCAGGAAGCAAAGGGAACTGTTTCTGAGCCCCTTCTGACTCGGGAGATGCCTGCCACCCCAAGAATCTGTGGGCCTCTCCAAGCCGCCACGACTATGTGCTCACAGCGCAAACCCCCTCGCCGCTTCCCCCTCCACCTCCCCCGG
>WEKX01015198.1:0-21954 GCA_013390025.1 Pitta sordida | reverse complement strand
ATGTGGGAGAAATACTTGTAAAGTGAATGAATAACAGGAGAATTTAAAGAATTAATAGTTATTGCTGGGCATACTGCTTACATCGAAGAGTGGACTAATTCATTTTCCTAATAAGGCAGTGCTGGAAGTTGGAATGTTTTGAATTGCATTAAATGTCATGAGAGCATTCATCGGAGAGGAACAGCTTGTGGTATGTTTAGACAGCAAATTTGATCATGTTTGGTTGAAATGAGCTGTTTACACAGACTAAATATAGCTTTCCCCCCTTCCTGGAAAGAATAAATTACTTTGGTGTAGAAGCTCGTGCAAAAAAAATTTGCTCTTTTATTTTCAGTATTAGTATGTCAGTAAGTGATGGCTGCTGCTTCTGTTTCTGTTGTTTATAATAATTCTTGTGAAGTTTGATACTGTATCCAGTTGTCAAGGTCTTTTGTGTGAGTTGTTTAGAATAAGCCTTTATATTGAGCTTTTAAGTCCTTGCTTTGTTCGTATGTTACTAAAAGAATTGCATAAACTAATATGCTGAACTGCTAGTTTTAAACCATTCCGAAAACATCATGCTTCAAACCATCCTGCTTTTTCTAATAAGTAGTAACAGGGCAGGTGTGTAATCTCATTCGGAAAACTTTTGTCATCGCCTATTCGTACGTTCAGTGGGATCAAACCAGCATGAAGTCCTAGTATGTTTAATTCCTGGTGGCAAATGAAGCGCTGATAGCTATGAAATATGCAAGTTTCTGAAGTTTAATTTTTATTTTTTTTTTTGCTATTCAATTTGGTAGTATCTAGAAAAATCTTAAAGGAAATAACCCTGAAGGAAGAATTTTTTTTTATTTGTGTGTTGGATGTGTTTTGCTTTTCAGCTTGAAGTGTGCATTTCCTTTTGTACCGTCTTGTTGAACCACCATGCATTTTTCACATCTTGATCTTAGTGGCTCAGTTTGCTGTGTGAGCATTTTCTTTTTAGAATATAGGATGAATCACAGATTTTAGTCTAATTATGGTCTGAAGTCAACAAAGGCCAAGTTAAACTGCTTAAAGTATGTCTGGGGCACAAAAATTTATGTCCTTAAGTATGTTTGGAGGAGAAATAAAGTCATGTTCTGTTGTCTGACTCTGCTGTTAAAAAGGAACATTGTGAACATTTTGATTATCAAGCCTTTTTCACCTTTTTCCTCCTTTTGTATGGTATTTTTAAGATGAATTTTGAAAAGTATGTATCAAGTAATCTGGTAATAGTGGTTTGAATTCATTTTTGCTTGGTGCTCTATTCATGGGTGCAGAGCAATCTCATCCATTGCAAACTCAAATTCAATTATTTTGTAAAAACAAGCAAACAAATTAATTATGTTGCTTTTATGAGACTGAAACTTAAAGGTCCAGCATTAAGAAAGTTTTTTTCTCAAGTGTGAAAAAGGCAGTTGACTTGAATAATGAATGTCTTCCTACATCTTCCTATTGGATCAGCTTAATAAACACCTAAAACATGTCAAGTTACTTTATTAAAACAATACTATGCATTAGATACGAAGCAAGACTCACGTTTCCTTCTAACTCTGGTTTTAAAAAAGAAAGAAAAGTTTCCATATGTATTGACAGGGGGTTTTATCCTTGTTACTTTTGTTGCTGCGAATTGACAACTGTGCAATTAGGAGTGATTAATGATGAAGCGCAGCGCTGTGCAGGGCCGGAGGTCAGGCTTTTCAGAGGCTACTCACTCAGTGGGAAAGGACAGAATGGACATGGTCCCCAGAGTGGACAAAACCCTCTCTCTGTTGAGAATTGCTGTTGATGAGGACATAATGTGTGTCAGCAGTGATGGACAAGGAGTGAAGGCGAAGTGCAGAAGATGATCTTCTCATGCTATGTGTTTTTTCCCTTTTTTTCCCCTGTGAACATAGCATCTGGATTATATGTATTTCTCTTGTGTAAGTTAGCTGCTGAACCTGCAGCACGATTCCTGTTGCTGGAATCTGATGAGCACTGTGGGTCAAAGATTTTGAGGAATGGAGTAAATATTGTAAACCAAACAGTGAAAAGAAGAAAAAAAAGAAGGACAAAATGGAAAATAACGAAAGGAGTGGTTAAAAGGAACAAGTGTGGTGCCTGTGGTTCCAGGCTTGTGGGCCTGATCCCTGGGTGGGCGTTTGCTTGGGAATTGGACTAGATGATCCTGTGGGCCCCTTCCAATTCAGAATAACCTGTGAACCTGTGAATTCAATTCTAGCTCTCCATGTTTTCCTGGTAAAAATAGAAATGCTGATCTATATACAAGGAAGTGTTTCTAAAATTGTAGCATCTGTTAACTGATCTTCAATTAAATTAACCTTTTTGCCTCCCTAGCAAACTATCTTTTAGAAATGAGAATCCAGCTTCAGTTTTTCAAAACCCTATTCAAAAGATGTGTTGGCAGTCGGGCTTGTGTGATTTCAGGCAGGATATGATTGCTGGTTTTTGGGATCCTTAAGGTTGACTGCTTCTCTGAGCAGCTACCAAATATGGCTAGATAAGTTTTGAAATATGTCAAGAAGCCACTTTTTACCAGAAGAGCATGAAAACACTCAAGTATATCAACAGCAATGTTTGCAAGCAAAACATTAATGTATCATATTTTTGATGGGTTTTAAATATATTTTTTAATTTAATGTGTATGTGTGTGGTTTTGCATATGAATATATGCAAATCTGAAAAAAAGTAATCAAATTAAGTGCCTTTAACCTTTAACATGTTTTCATTTCGCTTTAATTGTAATAAAATCTGTCATTTCTTTATCTACTTAATCGTTTCCTTTGTGATAATTCCTTTCCTTCCCACCACCCCACAATAGTTTCAATGTGCCCATTGTTTTGGAGAATTTTTTCTGCCATCTACTATGGGTTTCAGGTGACATTAACTTTACTTTTGAAAACCAAAGACTGTGCAAAAATTTCTGTGATTTTTAACTTGCGAAGTTCTTCCCAAGGTTTTGTGTTGTAGTTCTAAAAGGAAGCTTTCTGTTTTAAGCCTGTATATAGGTTATGTGCTATTCAAAATACGGTTTATCTGACCTGAGCTTTTGGGTTATGTGACGTAGTTTCTTGTGAAAGGGTAGAAGATAGCAAGCAAATTGGAGCTGAAAACTCCTAGCTGGTGGTAGATAATTATGAATTTATAAACCAAGTAGTACTTACTGATTGATGCTAAAGTTCTTAACATTGGGTCTGGACAAATTAATTCAGTTTGTTTTTACCTTTTCCTTGTATTAACAACAATTAATGCTGTAGGTCTAGCTTGAATATTTTTTTGTATCCTTTAGAGTAAGTAAAGTTAAATATTTGGTGTATCTGTGGGTGGATGTTGTGAGCTGGAACAGGGAAATGCTTAAACATTAGAGAATGTGGGGTTTACAAGTATATTTTTGTTTTGTCTCTTCCAGAGTGACTTCTGTACAGAAACCTGATCTTATTCATGTACCAAAGGTATGTTCATGGTCACAACCAAGACATGTAGTGTGTGGAACTAACTGATACCCATCTGTCCGACCCTGTTATTGATAAGTTCTGTCATTCAAAAAGCTTTACTTTCCATATAACATTCTTGTTTCCTATGTGTTACATTATTGCAGCATTTGGATCTTGGAGTGATTACTTTTTTCCTCTCCTAAAAAAAAAATTGATAGACCTGGCAAATGCTTATTTAAGAAAACCCAACCCCTCCAAAGTGAATAAATGTTATCTTCCAACTCTCAAAACATTTTTTTAGAAAGATATTGCTAATGTTTTCCCTCTGTATGTAAGAGAGAAACATAAGAAGGTAGGATTTTTTTGGTCTTGTTTTTTTTTCTTTTTTGGAGGGAGGGGATTTGTTTTAATGGACACTAAGATCTTTCTTTGTATTGGAAAGAAGCTTATCAAAATATTACAGTTTCAGAGAACAAGTCGTCTCACTTTCCTTAAAGCCCCGAAGAATTATTTGTTCTTGAGTTGTTCTAATGTTTTGTTCAGTGCAACAGTTTCAAACCCCCCTTTTGCTAAAAGGCTGTTTGCAAATTTGAAAATACTTATAAAAATCCTCTTCAGTGGACATAAAGAATTTTTCTACAGACCAGGACCTTCGAAGGCCACAGTTGGGAACCACAATGTTAAAACATAGGACCCAGAATAAAAAGCAAATAAACTACACACAGAGGAAAAAAACCCCACTTTTTTGATTGTTTTAATCTGAAAAGGATGTATGGACAACATTGATATACTCTAATTCTGCTCTTAAGGGTCTTGCCAACAGATCAATATGTACAGTATGTGTGTACACATCCATGTTCCATTTGTGTATGGGGAACACGCATATCTTCAATTAGGTTTGAGAGTTGGAATGCGGACTTTATAAAAAACAGTGGGTTTTTTCTACATGAGTTTTGCAATGGAGCGGTTTTTCAGTTCCTCTTGAATTTGATTTGTGGTGTGCCTGTTTTGGATATTATGAGAGGAGTTAGTATTGTGGAATTTCATATTGCTTGTGTATGTTTGGATCACTCCCTTTCCTAAAATGCATGGCTCGGACTGTTTTTCCATACATTTCATGGCTGCAGCCTCAGTAAAGCTTGCTTCTTTGCTTCCCTTTTTAACACTAGGTGGGTTATCTCCTCTGAGAACAGTGAAAATCCATGCTGAGGAGTGTGCATGCGTTTGGCGTGGTTTTGTGTGTTTCCTTTTTGTTTCTCATCTCACATAGGGAGAACCTACCGAAGTAGTTAAGCCTGTGCCCATTGCCTCTGCCGTTGTACCCAAAGTCACTGCCGCAGCCAGCGTGGCTTTCAATAAGACACCAAGGCCGTTTGGAGCTGTAACCACCTCCAAAGTCACCTCCATCCCATCACCGTCCTCCGCATTCACCCCGGCCCAGGCATCGGCTCCGTCCATGGCGGCTGCCGGCCCGGCTCCATTTGCTGCGCCCGGACTGCATGTTAACACCAAGCCTAACCCTGAGCAGCGTCTGCCTGTGCCAAGCCCTGCTAAACCTGCAGTTAATGTCCCACGGCAGCCCGCCGCGCACAGTGCTGCCCCGAGCGATCCCACCGGCCAGGGCGCCCAGGATGTAGCCGAGGGGCCGCGACGAGGATTCAGAGAGAACCAGGGGGAGAGTAAACAGCAAAATGGGTAGGTGGGATTTTTTTTTTTTTGCTGTGAGGGTCTTTCCTCACAGGAAAAAATCTGGGCTTGTTTAAGGGCTAAGTAAAACACACCGTGGAAAAGTCGTTTAATCCTCAGAAGCAAATCTCTCAGAAAGAACTTGTGTTTTAAACAGGATGCTTCGAAGGGCTAAGCCAGACTTTTGGTGCTGATTTTTCTCTTCAGTGACATACCAGTTTATGAAGAATGTCACAGCTAAATTGAAAAATGGCCACAAAATGCTTTACATGATGTGTTCTGGACCTTACAACAAGCCTGGTATTAATTTCAATGTCCATGTCTCACTGTGTATTTTGACACCCAATACAGTTACTGAAAGCAGCAGGCACTCAAAATGCAGAGCAGTCTGTCAAGAAGTGTCAGTGGGTGCTGTGATGGCTGGGAATGAGATGGCCTTGGCAGAAAAGGCAGAAAAAGGTCTCAGAAAGGAGGCAAAAGGGCAGATTACTTCTCTGCCCAGCATAGGAGAAATTTGGAAGCTGTTGGTGTTGAGGAGATTTTTTGCATTGCTATAATGTGAATACCTGAACTTGAAATTTTACCTTTACCCTAAAAAATGAAATGTAGATTTAAAACTTGAGCATCTAGGCTACTAAACAATAGATTAGTAAATTAAATTTAGCTCAGCAGAAGTCCTGAGAACTCAGACCTGGAGCAGGATTTTGGCTGGAGATGCTTTGATCTCTCCACGAAATACCAGGGCAGGGTTTGGGAGCTGCAGCACCCCAGGGTCTGGTTCCCAGTGGCATCTGGGCTTTGGGGAGAGAAGGAGGCTGAGCACATACAGTCCCATGCCAGTTGGCCTCCGTGCCCAGCAGCAGTGTCCAGCAGGTTGAATTACGTAGTAAAAAGAGGAGTAGAGGAGCTGTAGGTTTATCCTCAGTCTTTTAGAATTTAAAGTCTGGGCTTCAGACCTAAAATCTGTGATTATTGTTTCCAAGACCTCAAAGGAAAGGGGCTGAAGGAATAGGCCTTGTGCTTTACCTCTGACATAATTCTCAGTATATGAAGTACCTACAGAAAGGTAAACATCCATATCAGCTAAAATACTGGATAAATTGCAGTTTCAGTTGAGATTCTCAACTTCTTTAGGTACCTATTCCCTTTATATTGTAGTACAAATATTTTCCATATGTGGACTCATATAATGCAGTCCATATGCATTTTATATCACACTGTAGACTTGGTAACTTCCAGCCCTTTTTTAAACAGCTGGTGACAAAAATCCACTCTGCACAGAAGGGTTATGAAATTAAGAGATTCCAAGGACTTGCTCAGTGCCATTAGAATTGCTGAACACACTGTAGCCGATTGCCTCTTACCTTTCCAGAAGTACTGTTTTAGCAAGTAACTGTGTAAGGAGTATTCAAAACCAGCAATTAGTACTGAAAAAGGGGAACAGTAACAACAAAATTAGGTCTCCTGAAAGCAAGTGCTGCAAGCATAGAGTAAGCACTTGACAACCAGGATAGGATGACTAGGTGTGCCCTACCTTACTTAAAGGATGAATAATAACAACACAGAGGATGAATAATCACAGTTGAGAGATGAAGAAATCCCTAGCCTTGCAGATCTAGTTTAGGAAAGCTTGAAAACATTTTAGAGCTCTAAAAACGTACTTTATTTTGCAATCTTTCTTGTAATAGTGTGTTTGGGCTGTCTGTCTTGCAGTCCTAAGGCACAAAACAAAACCAAGCAGACAAAACCCACTAAGATGGTGATATTGGTCTGATGCTGCACTATTTATTTTATGTAGAAAAAATGTATTTCTACAACAGGGCTTAACTGTCTCCCCATTTAAAATGGTATCAATGACATCTGTGAAGTGTCAGAAACACTGAAGTTTGGAATAATTAATCAATCTGAAATGAATTCCATTTTGCTTCTGTGTCTCATATGATTCATTTTATCAATGCAAAAAGGAAGCAAAGCAATTTGTGTCTTGTTCATAGGTGGCAATGCTGAGCAAATGTAGTTCTTCAGACATGCACTTTGTTGAACTCAAAATTTCCTCCCTTTCTCTTGGCTTCCCTCAAACCATATTCAGGATATAAACAATTTGACTTTAGGATGAGAAAGGAAGTTTTGTTTCCCTTGTTTAATCCTGACTTAGAAAGCAATGAGTATGCCTTCACTAGGCTCTGTGCAATTGCATTTTTATGAAGACCTTCTTGCCAGCTCTTGTATGAAGATGTGCCTGCTGCTTAAAACAGGTAAGATGTCCATTATACTTCACACAGTTTAAGTGCAGCTGGGCTAAAATCTTCCCTTGTAGGTTCTCTTGATGATTGTAAGTTGTTATATATCATATACATGATATATAGCTTTACCTGAGCTTGGATTTGGAAACCTCTGTAATATTTTAAGAAGCAAAGAATGAATTAACACATCAAATACTTTTTTTCCCTTGCAGATAACAGCAATGACAAAGTTAGTATCAACAGCACTGGACGTGAATTATGGTCGTTTTTCCAGTTGGAATAACCAGCATGTTTTCTTGTTTTGCAAAATTATAGCTCTTACAGAGTTTTATATTTAAATTTTGCAAAACAGCTTCAGCTTTCTCAGTGTAGTAAATTATTTTGTCGGCATTGGACATGATGTGATTTTGCTTTTCACTGTGCTACATTTTGCAGCTTATTTTTATTCTACAAAACATTTGTGTGGTGCTTGTCTGTAGTGATAAATTCTTGGTGCATCTATTGGTGTTGGTAATATGACTAGCAAATGGTGAAATACAGTATAGAAATAACATTTCTTTGAGGACTGTAGAATGAATTCTGAATTCATAGAGTAAAAATGAAACTAATATCCATATACTGTGATTTGTGCATATTAGGATGATAAATGATTGAGGGTTTATTGTTTCGTCTTTTCTCCTCTTGCCTCAAGGCTGAGTTCAGGGAATGCCTGTGTCATTTAATTTTCCTTTGTCTCTGGCACCACCTTGTTGCCTCAGTGAGTAATTACTAGTAGACTCTTAAGCCTTAAAAAGGGGACCAAGAGAAGTCAGCAGGATTTTTCCTTTATACCACATTCAACAAATGCGAATGACTACTTATTTCACTGTGGTGGTTGCTAGAATGCAGTAAGCTGCATGTAAATAATTACATTTTCCTGTACTTCTACACCTTTACTTACTGTTTTAATTTTCAGATTTTGTTGTTGCTATTAACTCTTCAAATACTTCACTTAATATTTCTCCATACTTCTGCTTCTTCATCCTGGAAATACCACTGTCTTTGTTACTATACCTCTCTCTCTGTTAGTAATTTTAATGTGTGATCCATGTATTTCTCTAATACTGTGTGTCGATAAATCCAATCTTTTGATACAACTTTTTAACGTACCTTTCACAATCTTTCAGGTATTAAGTATTCTTTTAAGCTTAAGTATTTACTAATGCATTCCATTGAATGGGTCTAATTCCTACTTGTTAACAGTTAACATCATTGTCACTCATATTTTCCACTTTCCTTCACCAGAAACACTTTGGGTGTTAAAAGTGTGGTGAAGAAGTAGTGGCAAAAATAAAAGTGACTTATAAAGTTCTGTTGGATTTTGGTTTTAAATAATTATTAGAAGTTTTAGGAGCTAGTTTTGAACAGGTTTTCTCCTGTAAACTATGTAAAGAATAAATGTACACTTAGAGGGTGTTAAGGATTAATGCTGGAATAAAAAATGTAGAATTTAGGAGTGACCTATATAGCTTGAGTTTTCCATTCCCTTTTCTAAACTGATCAGTGCCCTTACATTTACATCACTTACTGGAATCAAAGCTTTAAAATTCTGAATTCTTGCATGTCTGCTAGTGCAGGGATTGATAATAGCATGTAGTTTACTGTAGGGAAAACTTCCAAATGGAACAATCATCTTACTTTTTTGTCTTTCAAAGAGGATGTCCCCTTGTTATGCTCCAGAACATTTTGATCCATGCTTTCAAATAGACGGGTTCTGATCCAGGTTTTGCCAAGTGTAAAATACTTAGCATGTACTGTGTGGCCCTTGCACATGCACACACCTGTGCTTTGCCTCGTGTGACCCAATGGGGGAATTTGTCAAGGGGCACTTGTTCTGAACTAGGTAGATTACCTTGCCTTTTCACCTTTCATCCCTGTAAGGAAAACTAGGTGAGTTTAAGTATGGGAGTTTGGGAGTTTTGTGCAGTGGTTTTAGACTATCACTTAATTCTTGAAAAAGTAATTCAATAGAATAATTAGCTACACTTCTGTTTCAACTTTCTGAATTTATTTCTTTTTTTCTTTTTCTCCTTTTCCTGTTTATACTGGGAAAACTTTCTCTTGCTGTCTTACTCTGTCATCTCCAAGGAAAACCCCACCCAAACGGTAAAAGTTTAAACATGTAAATGCCTTGATAATACAGTTATACCCCGTCCATCGCGAGGAAAGGGACAGGCCAAGGCCATCGCAAAACACTAAACTCGCAAAGAACTGCAGGTCATTAGTATGCATGCAGGCCACGCCCATTGCCCCACCCCCCCGGAACTCCACAGTGCTGTGGACAAATCTCTGCTCCTTCCCCTTGTCTCTCTCAGCACAAGCGAGCAAAGGGAACCATTTCTTAGCAGCTACTGTGACCGTGTGAGCTCCCAGCGCAAACTCTGCCCCGCTGCTCCCCCCCCCCAGCCTGGCCTGGCCTGGCCCCAGTGCTCGCGCCAGCCTGCGCGTGCTCGCCCTGCCTCTGCAGCGGGGAATGGGTGTCCCCGAGCTCTGGTCAGCATTTTTGGAGCCTGGAAAAACCTTAGCTTTGCAACATTGAGACACCCCGTGTGCTTATGGCAAGGCGGGGGCTTCGGTATTGAAGTTTCTTTCTCTTTAACACCCACCAGTGCCGGGAGAGGCAGCAAGGCAGCGCTGCCACTACGGAGACACACAGGACCGGCTCAGGGGCCAGGCACAGTGTGGCAGGACTGTAAACGCACGGCTGTGCTAGAGAAACCCCAAGCCCTCCCTGTGTGCTCTCCCCGGGGAGCCGGGCACGGGGTGGGCCCATCCCGCCTCACAGGGAGAGCCGGCACCGCCCCTTGGCAAAGCAGAAGCACAGCGCATGTGCTGGCTATGAGAAATCGCAAATGCCGGAAGCCGGACTGCGAAAAAATTTCTTTGCAAATGGGCGGGGTCGTAAAGGAGAAGTCGCGATACAGAGGGGATTCACTGTACTGTCTTTTATTGTCTCAAATATTCCATCAGTGAAACAAGGAAAAGTATTTCAGTTGGGTGAGAGTAATTATGAAGCTCTGTTTGGGTCAGAAAACTGAATCTGTGTTCAGGAGTGCCAGAACTGCTGCTCTTCTGCGTCCAAACACAGAAACTGCCTTTATATGTTGTGAAAAGTCACAGGTCTGCCTGTGTCTTTGTAGCTGCCCAAGCTCAGGTGGCCTCCGAAGATTTTAACTCACTGCTCTCTCCTGTTCTTGACACAGCCCCCCACGGAAGCACATTATGGAAACCTATACAGAGTTTTACCACACACCCACCCACAGCGATGCCAGCAAGAAGCGCCTGATTGAAGACACTGAAGACTGGCATCCTCGCACTGGCACCACCCAGTCCCGCTCTTTCCGCATCCTTGCCCAAATCACCGGGACCGATCATAGTGAGTAGTTCCATGTAAATGAAAGAGAAGTTAATGGCCTTGGACAGATAAGTGTTTCTAAAAGCTGGGGGTGAGGGGAAGTAATAAAAGGAAAATATTATTGTAAAATTCCTGCAATGACTGAATAGCTCAGGATATATACATTACTGGACATTATTCCTGACTAAGTTGAATTAATACATTCTAGGTAAATGTTAAAATTTCCATTTCTACTTCAAAAGATGCTGGCAGATATGTATTTGTTGTTTCTTTCCCCCAGCCCGTATCACTAGAATAATGACATTCCTGTTCAGATTTAATACTTTAGAAAAATTAAGTGTCTTTTGGCACGTAGAAAATCTTTGCCAGTTATTCAAAAGTATTAGTTCTGCAATAATTTACCAACCAGGAACACAAATCTGCAGTTCTTCAGTTTATTCCCAGATTCCCTCTGCTTATGCTATGGTGTGATTACAAGTGAATCGGAAAAGGTGATGTGGAGAAGGTAATTCCCAGTCATATAATTTTATGGTGAAACTTCAATTTTATGTTATGCTGTCAGCTGTAATTTACTGGCTGAGATTTGTAATTTTATGTAAAAGCCATCAGAAGTGCCATCAGAAGTGCCGTCAGGTGCTTTGAGTTCAATCATGTTCAAACTGAAGTAACTAATGTAGAGGTGATTATTTCATTCTGCTTTTAACAACTAGTGCTATAATACAGAAGGTGTTGTGGAAATTGGACCCCCTTCTCAGAGGGCAGATTTGATTAAATTACCTCCCTGTAGAAGCCAATGATGACATCTCCCCAAACACAGATTATTGTCCATGTGTGATAAATATTCTGATTTTGGACAGTCTTCTGATTGTTTTTTGGTCCTGAATTGTGCTAGTCTATTAATGGTCATTGTCTATGTTCAGTTCTCTTCATTAACCATTATAAGGGCAGAGTATGGGACCTGAACATTGAATAACATGTTATCCACTACAGAGGAATTTACCTTGTTGACAAATACTATAAAAAAACCTGGAACTAGATTTGTCAATCTTAAAATCAGGGTTGGAAATTTACATTATCCCTTGTACAGACCTCTAGAACCTTGATGGGTCATAGCCTAGCGGCAAACAGATGTTTAAATTACGTATCACCTGATATAAACCCATTGGACATTCATCCAAAAGAAATGCCTGTCAACTTCCATCCATCTTCACCTTCTCAAATCACACTTCTCAATGCCAAAATGGAGAGTAGGCCAAGGGAAAGGGCAGAGACCAGCAGAGCCGCTTTTCTGCAATCCTACTAGCAAAGGAGCTCTTGAAGTTTATGGACATAACTTAGGTCCATTGGGGCATATTTAGAATAAAAGAGTCCTAACAAATCATGTTGTTTTTTCCTGCTGTCGTGAATGTATTGGCAAAGGAGAGAGTCTTAGTGTGGTGGTACACTATCTTTTGTACCTTAAAAAATAAAAATTTTCTCTTTTCTTTCAGTGAAAGAACCAGAAAATGAAGCTGCAAAGAAGACTAAGTGAGTTAATGTTTTACATTTTTATTACTTTAGTGCTGTGCATGTTTAAATTCTTAACTCAGAGTTCAATGCATTTGTGTGACATCCAGATGTTTTTAAAGTGTTGCTTCTTTTTCTACCTTTTAGTTCAGCATGTAAAACTCAAGATCTCTCTCAGCGTAGGCAAATCTTTTTAAATCTTTTGGTGCAGTCCAGTAGTAAAGTTTGTGCAGGAGTTTGTGTAGAAATTTTCTGCAAACTTGGACCAATTTGGTTGTATGTACGAGGTCCACTTGTTGATGTGTTTTCCTTTTCCTAAGTCTAACCAGGCATTTTTGATTTGCGGGTGTGCGTCAGATTGCAGGGCATAGCTGGAAAGTATTGTTGTTCTGGACTGCAAATGAGAATCACCTGTCTCCTTGCTTTGTGATAAATGTTGATCAAAATGAGCATGAAGCAGTGGCTTAGTCTAATTGTTCTTGAAGTCAGTGAGACTTTTTCCTCTGGCTTTGACTAACACTGGATCCAACTTTTTGACAGACAGGAAGACAAAGTGGTAGGAATAATAGTGCATGGAGTTTGCATGCTCACTTGTGAAACTGCTTAAGAAAAACTTTCTTTCTTTCTTATTTTTCTTCTATCACTTCTTTCCACAGGGAAAAGGTTCCCAGCCACGTCTTTAGCCCCAAATATACAAAATTACGTGACTGGCACCATGAAGTCTCAGCACGTGTTCTTAATGTCCAGTGATTTTACCCAAGTTGCAAAAGCAAAACACTTTCTTCCTTTCTTCTTTTCCATCTGCTTTGCAAAAAAACCCAAACAAACCACAAAACAAAAAAAAAGGAGAAAAAAGAAAACCTATTTCACTAGCCTTTCTGCAAGAAAAAGTCTAGCCTTTTCTATACTTTTCTAACACTTTCCTACTGACGTGTAAAAAATAGGATGAAAATGTTTTTGTGCTAATAATTAGTAGAATGATTAATAATAATTAGTTTTTAAATTAGAACAACTTTGGTAGCTAAATCTCCCAAGGTGGGAGAGGAGTTGGCTGTTTCAGTTCTTTTTCTTTTTTTTGTTTCCTGAAGGGAGTCTTTGCATTGCTGAGTTTGAGTTACCATAGGTTATTAGCAGAAAATGTTAACAAAAAATAAGAAATTACATATATTATCTTGATTTTGGGACTGGGAGAAGAAGATGGACTATATGCACTTACTTCAAACTCTAAAGTTACTTGGGTAATTATCTTGGATTTCACTACAGGTCAATCTTAGAGTGGTTGTAAATGTTTCACAAGTACAACAAGAAGATAGACTACTTTTAAGCAAAGAAAAAATAGATTAAAAAAGTATATTCCAGTGTTGTGAATTGAAGTGAAAGCTCAATATAAATATTCTGCTGCTTAGACGTGTAATATGTTCATGTTTTGGAAAACTTAAAAAAAAATAATAATTGAGCAGTATGTTGCTGCATACCTGTGAGGGCTTCAACACATGTTCTAGCAGGAACAAGATAAGACACTAGTATTTATTTATTACAGTGTGAAGCTTATAGGCTTTCTCGTGTTTATAAATGCTTCACAGCCCTATGGTTCTTCTGTAAAATAATGTATTATAGTAGCTACACGTTCATTAATTTATGCATTCTGAAGCTTGAAGAGTATTTTAATAAAAGTTGCTTTTATCTTAGCTCTGTCTGTTTTTCTTTTGAGTCTCAGACTCCTTGAATAGTCTTATGCATGGAGCTGAAATTTTATTGCACCTTCACAGGTTATAGGAGGAGAAACAATTAAATCGCTGCTGGATACTAGAGGCAATCCAAATTTTGTAACCCTATCACAGTATTAGAGTTGTTGATCATGTTAAAAATGGGATATGTGTTTGTGTTGTCAAAACTGACACGAGATTTGTAGAAGTCAATAAAATGATTGACCCTTTTGGGGGGCAGTGGGAGTAGGAATTCTACTAAATAAAATTTGCTTTTGGCTTTTGCAGCACTTATTGAACCACATAATGTTTAAGACCCTCAAAGGTGAATTGTAAGGCACATAGAAAAACCCAGTTTTTCATAGTTGCTCAATTATGACCATTGCAAAGGAATTTCTGCAGCTGTCCTACACACTGTTCTGATGGAATAGTCGTGTGAACAGACTTGCTGGGGTTGTTTTTTTATTGCACAACTTGAGAACAATTTTAAACCTGTGTTTCCTTTTCAGAGGGTTTATTCTGCTATAGAGTACATCAGTAGTTTATGGTATTTGTAATTTTATCTTTAGGAAAAGACAGACAGAAAATGGAGACTTCAGGTAATAGCCAACTTATCTAACACTAACAGTCACCAATGTGGATGCCTAACACTGCACAGCATAAAGTACAACTAGATTCACCCTCGTAACGATGGACCAAGGGATGCCACATTTTACACACCTTTTGGGTTAACTCTTTAGGGACAGTAGGGGAAAATATTCACTTCAGGAATTTCACTAAGGACTGTTTTGATGAGGAGTCCCAATCAGTTTGATTCCTGCCCACCCCCCACACCAACCCGCAACTCACATCACATGACTTGATAGTGAGTACTGTGTTACTAAACCCAAGTGTGTTACTGTGTGCAAATACACCATAATGTAATAATTTGATGGAAAACTGCATATTAAAGTAGGAATGGGAAGTAAAGTATTAAAATTGTTTTGCTAGGTTTATATAATTTCTTTATGAATGGAAAGAGAGGTGGGAGTTTCAGAGAACAGTTACTTAAACTTTAGAAAGGCAATGTCTAGCCTTTTTATAACATTTATTTATGTGTTTTAGTAACTGATTAGTTCTATTTCTGCAGCACCCTATTTCCAAGTTTGTTTTAAAAGTTCACTTTTAACCATCTCCTTCTGAGCAACCAGATACAGATTTGGTGTTGGCCTTAAATTGTAGAGTTATTTCATTGTCCTTAGTGAAGATGTATCTGGATTTTCCAGATCCGTAGTTTAGTTAATCCATAGTGCTAGAAAATATTTCTCCTACTCTTGGTCAGTTTTGAAACAAACTGTCACAAATCATGCATATATTTTTTTCTCTCCATGTCGTAAACCTGTATAAAGCATACATGCAGATGTACCTGATGGAGCAGGAGCCCAGGACACCTGTATTAGTTTGAATAAAAAATCCATAGCTACTCCCACTTTGGAGATGCCACTGACACCAGAATTTCTATCCACACCGTTACCACCTATGAGGTCTGCTTCCTGGTCATTTCTATGTGTTTGATAATTTTGAGTACTTAAGGTTCCCTACTTTATTAAGCTACTTGATTCTGCATGCTAATGTGTTTTTTTTTTAAAAAAAAGGACAAGAAAAAGAAAAGAGAAATGCAGCAATTCCCACCCTTGAACCTAATTTAGTTTGCTCAAACCTTCTTGTTGTGATTGCTCTCTACCTCATAGTTTGCTTTTATTTTTGTATGTGTGGTGATACATCTGACAGCTGCTCTTCTTCAAGTAGAATGCTTTAAGACAACATTTTCTAGAAATTTTTTTTCCTATCACAACTGAATAAAAGAGAGTATATGAAAAATATTGAGATAGATATATAGTCTAACCTCACAAAGCTAACATCCCAATAAAGTTGTAGCAAAAACTGTATAAATCTGTGGAAATAAGTTCCACTAGCATTTGTCACTTTCTTTTCTAGTATTTCCTCAAGAAGTTTTCTATCACATAATGTAATCCTAAATATATGAGTTCTATCTTTGTAAATGTAAAATACTACTCCACTTACGGAGTTTAAAAGCAGCAGGACAGTCTCTACTGAAAGCATGATACCTCCTAATTGTATTTTGGCTCATTTTATCCCCCTAATGGTATTTTGCTATAAATCCCATGGTCTTCTTGATGTTTTGGGGGGAGATTTGTGGGAGTTGGGGTTTTGTTTTTTTGTTTTTGGGTTTTTTTGAGTGTTTGGGGGGGTTGGTTTCCCCTCTCCTCCCTCCCCCCCCCCGAATTTACTAACACTTTCATGTGCAGTGTTTCCTGTTCTGCACACTATTTTAGTGTAGATTAAAAATCTCTTTCTCTGTGTGTCTTCACTTGGTTTTACTACTGTGAATGGAGTGAAAACAGTGCTAAACCAGAACCTGCAGCTACTCTTCTGCCAATAGCAGATTCCTGCCCTGGCAGTGTCCCCTCTTCCAGACTTTCTGAACACACTGCCACAGCAGCTCCTGGGAGGTAAATTATTCACAGGGGGGAGTTGATTCAGTTAACGATCTATCTGTATCTTCTAGCCCTGGATTTGTCTGTCTTGGGGCAGAGAGGGTTTTTTGTCATTCACTTAAAATAAACTTCATTAATCGGCTGTGACCATGGATTTTCCTGGAAATGGTAGGAGGGGGAAGGAGAAAAATTCAATAAAGCTGAGAAATTAATGAAGTCTGGTGGATACCAGCTAAAATAAGATACAATATTTCATGTGTGTATGCTGTTAGCAGGTGTCCACCCTATCACTTGGCTGGAGTAACTTTTCAGTGATTTCAACAGCTCAAAAGTGAATATGGATTTAAAAATATGAAAGCAATTTTAAAAGATGTAGATCATTTAATTCACAACACCGTGCTGTGCTATGATGCAATCTGTAAAATTTCATGTCACTGACCTTGGATAACTTTACTGGTTCTTACTTCAACAGACAGGTGGTAGTTTGGAAGTCATCTATGAGTACTTGACAGTGACAGTAACTTTGGATAGAAGACAGTGACACTGATTTGGAGGGTTATGATACTCTTACTGAAGGTCAATAACATTTTCTGATGGTTTGTGTTTCATTGGGCAGGAATGGTTTGTAGTTCCAGCTAGCTAATGTTCATTAAACATACATAAGCACAAAGTTATAACATGAAACAAAGCTGTTCCTTTAGAAATGAGAATTAAAAAAACTGTCTGGTCCTTCCAGGCCTCTATGCAGAAACTTGGGCCTGTGTAAAGCATACTGGAATATACTATTGCACACACCTGTGCAGGCTCTCTTCAACTAGAAAACCAGTACATACTACGGTTCAGAATTTGAGAGCCTCACCTTTAAAGTAGTCATCTCAGTGTCGTGATTTGACCCTGGCTGGATGCCAGAGATTCACCCACAACCTCTCCCAGAGAAAAAAAAATGGAAAAAAACTTATCACAGGCAAAACAAGGCAAGCTACAAGTGAGGAATATAAAGGATTTATTTATTAACTAATAAGATCAGAGCTTAATGTGAGAAGCATCATTTAAAGGCAACCTTTTCACCCTCACCCCCTCCTTTTTCTTACAACAGATTTCATGTTCCCTTTTTTCCTCCAGGGTACAAAGGGGGAACAGGGGTAGGGGAAATGCCAGGCAAGTTGATATTTCTGACTAGTTTTAGGGTAGGAAATCATCTCTCTGCCCTTCCATAAAGTCCTCTCCCTCTCACGAGAGAAAAAGTCTTTCATGACCCTTTCCCAAGTGAGATCTCGACCCAGGGACAACAGCTCTTCCATTCTCTCTTGCCCGAGAGTCACAACACAGGATGCAGACTTTCAAGCACTGGCTTCGCTACTTCATATATGAGCCCATCCCAGAGTACATAGATCAGATCCTACCACGAAGCAATTCTGCCACAAAACGTCTGTCCAAAGGATCTCTGCCAAGCTCTTAGCTCCAGCTCCGTGTTTCTGGGCTCTTAAGACATCTGCAGCTTTCCAGGTTGATCCTCCATCTTCAGCGTGGCCTCAGGTGGATTCTGCATCGCTGGTTTCTCTCTCTCTATTCCATAGGTTTGCAGGCAGACAGTCTGCTTCACTATGGTCCATTCTACAAGCAGCAGCGAGATGCCTGGAACCCTTCCTACCCCTCCCCTGGTCGGCCTGGCTGTGCCTTCATACTGCTCAGCTTCTCCCAGGCTCTGGTCCAGGAGAAGCTACTTTTCTGTTACTGCGTTTGTTTGGGGTTTTCTTCCTTTCTCAATATATTATTCACAGAGGTGTCTCTGTCTGCTCATGACCTTGATCTCCATGGCAGCAACAAAGGCTGAGGCAGGAGCTGTTAACCCCCTTGCTGCCAAAGGAAAAAAAACCCAAACCAGGACACTGAGAGATGAAGAGAAACCTAACATCAAGATAAAAGTCTGCTTAGTTGTCTTTTGAAGACTTTTTTCTCGTCTGAAGTGGAGACCTCCATGAGCTAGCATGACATTGGGCAGGAAGAGATGGTGGGTGATGGTGGGGTGGGTATCTTCATGGTAACCTTTCGTTTGAACATACAGTAAAGAAGATTTGTTTGTGATGTTTCCAGCACCACATTGTCTTAAATTACCAAAGGTGAAAAGTACACACAGAAGATGTATGGCGGGTGGGTCGGGGGGGGGAGTCGGTTTGGTGTTTTGTTGTGGGGTTTGTTTTAGGGGTTGTTTTTTAAGCTGAAAACCTGGGATGAAAAGGGCAGGGAAAAAAGTACTTCAGTATTTGATTTTCTTGTCTACCAGTGAAACTCTAGTATGGTTATACCTACTTGCCCAATCCCTGAATATGTTCAAGGTTGGGTGGAACTCTGAGCAATCTGGTTTAGTGAAAGGTGTCCCTGCCCACAGCAGGGAGGTTGGAACTAGATGGTCTTTAAGATCCCTTCCAGCTCAGAGCATTCTATGATGCTACTGAGCTTCAGAGATGCCTTGCTGATACTACCACTACAACTACTGTGTTCTGAGTACCAAGGAGTCTTTTCTAAATCCTATCTCTGCATCTGTGTCCAGGAAAGGGAAATTTAAATCTATTCGCATTCAAGACCTATGCCTCTAAGTTTATTATTTGGCGAAATTAACCTAGCAAAAGAAGAGCTTTAAAATGAGAAATGAGAAAGGACAGCTATGTTCATGGTGGTTCAGGATGAGAGACAAAGTATTTATACAAATGGTAAGAAAAGTAGATTATAAGAATTTTCTACTCAAGAAAGGCAGAAATCTGAGCAGCTTCTTGTCATGGGGAGAGGCCTTTTGTTCTATTGTAAAACTTTTCTCCTTTTTACTGGAACAGACGATATCTCTTCTTATCTCCTTTCCCCTCCCCTGAAAGGAATGTGGCCAGAGGAGGGGCTTATCTCCTTTTCACTTGACAAACAATGGACGATCCTGTATCTTATCTCCTGGGAAGGCATATGGCATGGGAAGGGGCCTTCTCCTTTCTACTGGACAAACAATGGAGGATTCCTTTCTTATCTTCCCTTCTCGGCAAGGCATGTGACCAGGGGAATGGCCTGAGGGCCAGGGCAGGCTGAGTGACTGCCAATGGCATGTGAAGACATGCCCACAAGGCATGTGACGTGGGAGGGGTCCGAGGCCCTATAACTACAGCTCCTGGGCTCACAGTAAGGAGGTTCATGGACCTTCGGGACTGAGGACATCTTGTTTTTTCACCTCTGCCGTTTTCGCCCAGGACCACATGGACCTTTGACTTCTCATCTCAGATTCACAGATTCACAGAATATTTTGAGTTGGAAGGGACCCACAAGGATCATCTAGTCCAACTCACCATCTAACACCCATACAGAGACCGAACGCACATCCCAGAGCGGTAAACACAAACCTAGTTCCCTCACAGTCTAACAGGCCACTCTGAGTCAGAAGGGACCCACAGGATCATCCAGCCCTACACTCCCCAGCTAGATCATGTCACTAAGCCCCTCATCGAGTCTTCTCTTAAACACCTCCAGGGACGGTGACTCCACCACCTCCCTGGGCAGTCCATTCCAATGTGCAATCACTCTCTCTGTGAAAAACCGCTTCCTAACATTAAGTTTAAACCTCCCCTGGCGTAGCTTGAGGCTGTGCCCTCTCGTTCTGGTGTCATCNCTGTTATTGTTGTTGTTCAAACGTATATATATATATTTGTTATGTTAATTTTTTTTCTCTTTCTCCCAGTAAAGTTCTTATTTCTCTCTATATATATATTATTCAGGTATTTCTAAATTTAATTAATACTTCATCTTAATTGACCCAGGACACTTCTGCAGAGCTGTATAAGAAACGTTTAGCATTGACTGTGGGAAGGAGAACAAAAATTATTTGATTAAGCTGTGTAGTCTTCTGAAATGAGAGGTCATCAGTGTAACAACTATATTTGATGTTTATGTTTTGTTACTGAGCTGATGTTGCTGCTTTTATGACAGTCTTTTGAGTGGGAAATACAGCAAATTTGATCTCCAAAACTGTTTTTTTGCAAAGTGATAGCTGTCAGAAATCTGTATGGAGCAATTGGTGAGTGCCATGTCAGGCTTTTAGTAAAACAAAATTGGGCCATCCAGGGGTTAGTAGACTTGCATTTGCTACTACTACAAAGTCTTGCATTTGTTGTCAGTGACTGACATAAGTCCTTATTTTCCTAATGGACTCCACCTTTTCTTGCTCGAAGCTCTGTGATTTGTACCACCCACTACTAAACCACTAAGGAGAAAGGTTACTGTGAAGGATCTGTATGAAGGATCTGGATTTGATTACTAGATTAAATATAAGTTCTCTGCTTCTAAGACAGGCTTCAAAATGCTTTTTATTGTGGTTTTAGCTCTTTATTGAAAGCTTTAACTATTTGTATGGCAATATAGCCAACTACCTTTATTGATAGTGTATTATTATTATATTTCATATATGTAATGTCCTTCTGTAAGCTGAGTAGTAAAATATTTAAGAGCAATTACAGCCTTTCTCAGAAAGTTGAAAAAAGTCATCTTAAAAAGTAGTCCTGGTAACTTTAGACCATGTAAACCACAGAATCTAGTGCTTCCTGAGAAGATATATAACTAATGTAAAGCAGATGCAACACCAGGAGGTCTTTAGATTGCTGTTTTATATACATGCATTTTACAGCCATACAGACCTGCTTCTATACTTTCTTTCAATGGAATTATTCCTGATACAAATACAAAAATATAGTATTAGACAGTAGAAGAGACAGGAGAGGGCAAAGAGGTGGAGGAGTGGCCCTATATATCAAAGCAACTGTTGATACCATGGAGCTTGATATTAAGGATAATCAGGTTGACAGTCTGGGTCAAGGTCAGAGGGATAGTCAATAAAAGTGAAATTCTGCTCAGAGTATGTTACAGACTGCCTGACCAGGAGGAAGAGGCAGACCTATTGCTCTTCAAGCAACTAGAGACAGTCTCAAGGTCAGCTGCCCTAGTTCTTGCAGGAGACTTTAATCTGCCTGATATCTGCTGGGAACTTAACACAGCAGAGAGGAGACAGTCCAGAAAGTTCCTAGAGAGACTTGATGATTTTTTCTTGACACAGTTGATGACGGAGCCTACCAGGGGCAAGGCTGTGCTCGACCTGCTGTTTACAAATAGGGAAGGGCTGGTTGGCAGTGTTGTGGTCAGAGGAAATCTCGGTTGCAGTGACCATGAGATAATAGAGTTTTCAATTGACAGTGTGATGAAGAAGGGCATGAACCAAACCTCCACGCTGGACATCCAGAGGGAAGATTTCATATTATTTAAGGAATTAATCCAGAGGATACCATGAGAAACAGACCTTAACAGCAAGGTAGTCCAGGAAGGCTGGACATACTTTAAGAATGAGCTCATGAAGGCACAGGAGCAGGCAGTCGTAATGTGCCAAAAGACGAGTCAGAAGGCTAAAAGACTGGGCTGGATGGACAAGGGACTCCTGAAAGAACTAGGGGGAAAAAG
>WEKX01015197.1:5042-18386 GCA_013390025.1 Pitta sordida | reverse complement strand
ATAAAGATGTTGAACAGTACTGGGCCCAACACTGACCCCTGTGGGACTCCACTGGTGACTGGGCGCCAGTCCGATGTTGCACCATTCACCCACCACCCTCTGAGCTCGCCCTTCCAACCAGTTTGTAACCCAGCATAAAATGTTCCTTTCCAGCCCGTGCTTTACAGAGCAGGCTTGCAGCAGGATCCATCTTGAGATCAGGTGCAAATGCTTCCTAGTGCAGCTATGGTAATAAACACCTAAGGACAGATAAATATTTCTGGTAATTCAACAGAACCATTCAGTGACGATTCTGTGGGAAAAGTCCTCTTCTTCCACCTGCTACCCTATAAAAACTGTTCAAGATCACAGAGAACTGTTTTCCTACCTGGCAGCCCCTTCTTGACAGGCCAACAGGGACAGAATAATCACTCCACCCCCTCACTCCACACTTGCCAGAGGAAGCCAGGGCTGTCATGCCTGTAGGAGTCTGGAAGACAGCCTGCAGACCATTCAGATGTCCTACTGCAGTGCCAACTAACAGAATCACAGAATCACAGAATATTATGAGCTGGAAGGGACCCACAAGGATCATCTAGTCCAACTCACCATCTAACACCCGTAAGGAGTCCGAGAGCACATCGCAGAGCATAACACCAACCTAGATCCCTCACAGTCTAGCAGGCCACTCCGAGCCGGAAGGGGCCCAACGTCATCCAGCCCTACACCTCCCTGCTAGACCATGTCACTAAGCTCCTCGTCCAGTCTTCTCTTAAACACCTCCAGGGATGGTAACCTGGCAATGCCCCAGTTGGAAGGACTGGAGAACAAAGCTTCACATGAGAGCTTTATGCCACAAAACCAGTTCATTGTGATAGTCTGGCTTGTGCTGATTGGTTTTGATCATGGTTTGTACTTCAGAGATCCTATTGAAGAGAAAGTGAATAAGATACAAGTTTTACTACTAAATGAATATATAAGAACAGTCTCACATTTGCCTCAATATTCATTGTATTTCAGAGCGCATAGGTAGATTTAGCTATCTTTCCTCTACTTGCAGTTGCTGATGGGTCCACTGTTAGGAATATCTAATCATGTTAATTGGTCAGGAAAAATTCTCATGAATTCCTGACCTTAGACAATATCCTGATCACTAGAAAATAGTTGTGTAAATCAAATGCAACATAGAACAAGAGCTTTCCTAGTGATCAGGTCAGGGACATTAGTTGTTTCTTTAGTTTGCAGTGGTAGAACACGGACATCTGAAGGTCCAGCTTTGCTGTTCAATCATGCAAAAGATAATTTGCAGCTGAATGAGATAGAATGTCTTTGGGTTTGTTGCTCTTTTTAGTTTGTTTTATTAAGGTAATGGGATTTGTGTAAAAACACTCCATATTCATGCATATTTCAAATAGCTTGTTACAAACTTTTGATTTTTTTCAAGTGATTGATTCCACATTTAAGGTAAAATGTAAAAATATAAGTAAATAAATGTATTTTTTTAAAAAGGCAGAGAACTCAGAGATACTAGTGTTGTGTTCTGTAAAGATAGCTGGCTGGGAAGACATTGAACTAATGTTCCTGCAGAAGGAGGAAAAGTGAAAAAGAAAGCAGACTGGCCTGAGTGGTTACTAGGCATTACTTACTGGACACCTGAGAGAAATTGGTTACAAATTCCTTAGACACAAATATATTTAATTCATAAAACATCTGCTTTACTAAAGGAGGAATTTTGACAGAAAACCAGAACTTTTAATGTCAAATAGCAGAGAAAATTTTATTAAAGTCTTTACTGAGCTTTTTTCAGGAAAGCAAATACATACTTTTAAATTTCTGTTAATAGAAGAACCCATGTCCAGGCTTTCAGGTTAATTCAGTCAAAAAGCCAGGCATGAGATGAAAATCATATTTCATTACTTTCAATGCTCACCAAACTTGTTATTCTTATCAATTGATTTGATTTAATTTACACAATTAGAAAACAGAGTTTTATAATTGTGATTTCATGTTCTGCATCTTTGTAATTGTAAATGCTTTTTGTTTCAACAACCTGTCACATATTGGTGGCTATGGCTATGATTGTCCAGAATGTGTAGAGGTTTAATAAAGATTTATTTTTAAAAAGATGCTGAAAGCTCTTCTTTCCTTCTCTACTGTGGTAAAGAGGTATACATCCTCAGGTCATTGTAGGAAATAGAGACAAAATAGGTATTATATAGAAAAGATTTTTCCCTTCTGGCAAAAATGACCAGAACGGTGGAAGGAGACTGATTTTGTTTCTTCTGTAAAGACTAGTGATTTTCCTTTCACTTTGAAATACAGAAGTTTGAAGTAGCAAACCCAGCAGCGAACAAAATAGCAAAAAGATGAACCATCAGATGAAGAAAATTATAGTCTGTCCTCCTTAATGTTTCAATTCCCTCATCTCCCTCTTCTTCACAGATACTGAGCATGACAGATGACCCATACAGGGTCAATCTGACAAATCTGACTGTAAAGTTGAGAAAACTATGCTTTGGTGGAGGCTCTAAAATGAAAACTTTTGAGACAACTACACATAAAATAAAGTGTCTCATCTATATTAAAATTAAATGAGAAAACTATTAGAAATGTGTGCCACATAAAACATGTTATTGCTAGTAAGTATACATGTGTATATATGTGTGTGCGTGCATGTATATAAAAACTTACATATATTAGGCTTTATGTATCTGATAGATAAATAGCTTGTTGAAACAACAGTACTGTATATTGATCATAATAGACATAATCATATTCATAATGCCTGTACTTCATAGGAAGAAGCCACATGTCTTATTGCTGTCATGGATTTATAGGAAATTGGGATCATACAAGATGCTTAAAACATATGTTCCTTTCAGGCTTATGCATTTTATTACTTGCATTTACCATGTCATTACTATGCCTTTGCTGACATCTCCACATGCAAACCACTATCAAGCTGTGTGTATGACCTCAAGATTTCTCCCACTATGCGGGAATGTACACACCACTCTCTCTAGCCCCAACTGCACTATGATCTGAGATATGTTCCTTAGACTTCAGCCTTGACAAATTATACCTGGGCTAAGTCCCTCTGGAGCTTATCAGAAAAACTTTCTGTTCCCAGGAACTTGTGCCAACAAGCTCCTGCATTATAATAAACAGCCTTTAAAACTTACTTTTCTTGCCTAAATAACAGCTTAAATGAAATAATATTTTCTTTAGCAAATTTTCAAAGAAAGTTACTGACCTGAATTGTGACCAGGATGTAAAATCACTAAAGCCAAATTTCTTGTATCTTTGTCATGGTTTGACCCTGGCTGGATGCCAGAGACTCACCTACAACCTCTCCTGGAGGAAAAACTGGAAAATAAAACTGGTCACAGGCAAAAAAGCAAGGCAAAACTATAAGTAAATAATATAAAGGATTTATTTACTAACTAACAAGATCAGAACTGCTAAGGAAGCATAATTTAAAAGGCAACCTTTTCCCCCCACCCCTCCTTCACAGAATTCACAGAATTCACAGAATATTGTGAGTTGGAAGGGACCCATAAGGATCATCTAGTCCTTCTCTTACAACAGATGTCATATTCCCTTTTGTCACCAGGAGACAAAGGGGGAACATAGGGTAGGGGTAAACCAGGCAAGTTGGTATTTCTGACCAGATCCAGGGTAGGAACCATCTCTCTGCCCTCCCATAAAGTTCTCTCTCTCTCTCACGAGAGGGAAAGGTCTTTCATGATCTCTCCCAAGCGAGATCTCGACCCGAGGATGACAGCTCTTACGAAATTCTCTGTGGTCCAAGTGTTACATCACAGCATGCAGCTTTTAAGCACTGGCTTTTTCTGCTTCATACATGAGCTCATCCCAAAGTACGTAGTTCAGATCCTACCACAATGCACAAAAAGTCTGTCCAAAGGATCTCTGCCAAGCTCTCAGCTCCAGGCTTCTGTTTCTGGGCTCCGAAGAACATCAGCTGTCTGTTTCCAGCTTTATCTCTCCATCTTCAGTCGTGGCTTAGATGGATTCTGCAGTACTGGTTTCTCTCTCTCTGGTCCATAGGTTTTCACCATGGTCGGTCCAATTCACAAACAGCAGCGGGAAGCCTGGAAGAACATCTCTACCCCTTCTCTCGTGGGCCTGGGGGGGCCTTCGGGCTTTCAGCTTCTCGACACAGGTTCTGAGCCAGCACCTACATTTTGCTACTGAGTTTTTTCTTCTCTCCCAAATAGGTTATTCACAGAGACGTCTCTATATATATAACCTTGAATGCCATGGTAGCACGGAGGCCCAGGCAAGAACTGAGCTGTTAACCCCCTCGCTGCCAGAGCAGCAAAAAACCCCTAAACCATAACAATCTTATAAACAGTGGTCCAGAGTAAGACCCTTTCCGCTCTTGTGGAGTGCAGTGGGCTCTGACCAGCAAACTCCTGCTGAGTGGGACACCTCTAAAAGCCAGAGTATCACCGAATGACAATGATGGATCCTGGGTTGATGCCCCACCTCTTCGAGGTTCAACCTTTCACCTGTTGAGAAGATGCAAACACATCCAAAATGAGTACTTCACTGAATCTAATGAGAATTTTCCACATGTATGCCTTGTACAGACTCTTTATGTCTGTGTGCATGCAAATGTACTAGGAATGTTGCTCTCCTAGATTCTTAAGTACTTAAGATTTAGTGTAAGTAAGTTAGGCCTGTGAGTGAGTTACTGTTATGCTATGGTAAATTCTATATGAATCCTTTGCTAAGTTAAGTTATCAATCAAGTGTTGTTAAGGCTAAGTGCTATTGGGCCTTTAGGCATAAACTGTTGGTAAAGTCCAGGCTCAGTTTAGCATGGGGATCTACTCTGAACCTGGTGACCCATATTCCTTTCTCTCCCCTTACTCTTTCCTATCCTTTTCTTCTCCTAGCTACTCCCCACCCTGTCCCCTGACCTCCACATAGATGATTTTGGGCTTACTTTGGTTTGGATTGATTGATTTTGGCTTGCTTTTTCTCTCCATGCTTTAACCATCTATTAAATAGTAAAGTGAACCTTGCCAATGAACTTTAGTATGCTTTCGCTTTTATATCAGACTTAGTTTTGCTGATACCATTGCCAGTGATTCATTAAGCAACCTCAAAACATTCATTTGCAACACCCTACTCTCTTATTTCTAAAACAAAACTTCTGTAACAATAACCCCAAAGCTGAGGAAAAAGTCCAAAGCAAGTAATCGTTGAATGGATTGATCAATATAGAAAGCAGAGGTATGCATATTAGAATAGAGTTATGCATATGTTGTATGCAAAGATCAAAGAGGTGGGTGTATAGGAATAGCAGTTTATTGTACATTTCTTTAATGTTGTTGCCAAAGAGATTGAAATTTAATCCCAGTTTGCCAAAGCCGGCAAAAATTGCATTGCCGACACTGGTAGGTGAAAAATACTTACAGATGTTTCAACCTAAAAGTCTCCAAAGTTACTAAATTTATATTTTTTGTTGTTAGGTAAATAAGCCTAGACCTAGTATTAATATTTTGTTATGTGAAACAGTGCTGGTCCTAACACTGATCCCTGTGGGACTCAACTAGTGACTGGCCACCAGCTGGATGTGGCACCGTTAACCAACACTCTCTTAGCTCGTCCATCCAACCAGTTCCTAACCCAACATAAAATGCTTCTATCCAGTCCATGCTCCAAGTGTTTCTCCTGAAGCTTACCATGGGAAACTGTGTCAAACAGTTGGTATAGTAGCTTAATTTTTTTTTTAAATGCAGTCTTATACCTATAATAGTGTTAAAAGACCAACTAAATGTCTTTGAAAATTACAAGGTTTAGTTTCTTCCTAAAAGATAATATTTTGGAAAATATCTGTCAGAATTCAGAAAATTTGTCAACAGCTTTTTGGGAAATAAATTATGACTGAATCCAAAGATGCCTATTTGTATGCATCTACATTTAACCTCTATATTTCAATAAAACTGTGTAATTAATTGACTGAATAGTTTTAGTGCCCCAGTAGTTTCTTTTGTGGATTATACTGTCATCAAAGAATTGAGATACAGGTCAGTGGTGAAAAGCCTGTCAGCTTCAAATTTCTTAAGGCAGTGTTTGTTCATGCATAAACGGTAGATGTAAATGACTTGTGAAGAGTTAATGCATGATTAGTAATTGTTATCAACATGCTACAGCCATGAACTTCATTCCTCATTAATAACTGTGCCACACCTATATCTATACAAATCGCTAAAGAATACACCTTTACCTTGAAAAGAACCAGGAAGACAGTTATTATTGAGATGTCATTCAACAACAAGCTCTATAGATTCTGCAACATTCTAAAAGCACTTATGGCATGCAAAGTGCTATACAGGATTAAGTGTCTGTCTTTATTTTGTCTACTTACATAATAAAAAGAAGAGACATTTTCCTTGTTGGGCAAGTCCAGGCAATTCCATCTAAGAAGAGTTTTAAGTATGATTCAGTATTCCTCGTGGCTGACTATTTTGGAAAGATATCTAGATATTCCAGAGGACAGAAGTGAGGACAGTCTGCAATATCACATTAAAATTTTCTTTTTTGCCAACCATAGCATATGTATTCTGCTTAAAGTACACTTCTGATGTGCTTTACTGTAGCAGTTGCTCTTTACTTAAATTTTTCTTGATTTGCACTCAGTCTGAACAGCTGTCAGCTACCTGCTAGACATATGGTGCCAAAGGCATGCAGGGCAAATTTCTTACAACCCACAAGATGCTCAGTTGCAATCTTTGGAACACTTTTAGCAAAACTCTCATGGTATTGTAATGAATTGCACCTATCCCAGGCCCCAATTCCAAACTGGAAATGACCCTCAAAATTCATTGTGCACCTGCTACCTAAAGAAAACAGATACCTTCTGCCTTTCAGACAGCGATTTCAGCAGAATCTCAGTCTAAGGGCTTAGTTTGGTTCTTAGTCTAAAAAAATTGTATTCTCTATATTTCTGCTGATATATACAAGACTGAACTTTAGTATCTGTTTCCTCATCCAGATTTAGCAATTCAGAAAAGGGACACCATCAAAATTAATGAGAGAATGTTTTTTCACACCAGTGTGAAGGATCCATGCATGTTAAAGGATTTGCTTTAGGAGACATCCCGAAAGACACTACTAAATTTACCCTGAAATTAAAGTCTTGCTACTTTTCTTTCAGGAAACCTAGAGAACTAGTCCTACCTGTCTGCTGATGGTTTGTGTAATGAGTGAAATGAGGACTATAAAATGTAGAAGAACCATTATCTATACAGCAGTAGAAGTCCTGGAAAATGAATGAACTCAGCAAGAAGAACAGGTGCTTGAGGCATCAACGCAGGTATGCGACACACTATTTAAGGAATTTTGAACAAAATCAGGGGTTGGAGCAGTAACTATTATATGAACCCCCTTGACTGAACATACTTCTCAGGGACTTGAATACAGTTAAACCTGCAAGGACAGCCATGTCCTTCTAGTTTCAAAAACACACTTCAGAGTAATTTGAATTATATATTGGTGCCTAGTTATTACACTACATGGTTTCTGAGAAATTATAATAGCAATTAATAATTTCTAAAATAGCAACTTGCAAAAATATGCTTTCATATTCCTCTTTTCATGTTGAATAGAATTGAACCAGCATTAGGTTCACAGTTCCATTAATGTGTCCTTTCCTGTCTCTAAATCTGTGGCTAACTTCCACAAATAATAATGTTTAATGCTAATTCCTTGAATTTTCAGATTAATAGCTAGATTAGTCAGTCTAAAAATGAAGTTACTTTCATTGAAATCTTGAGATGCTCACTGTGATTCACTAGGAATGAAAAAGACATATACAAGTATTTCTCTATGCAACATTGCCATTATTTTTGAAACGCTACAGTGAACATTCCAAACAAACTAAACAAAAAAAAGATACCTGATGATTTGTTCAAAAGCACAGACAGCCCTTGCTCAGCCACAGTTACTGAAAAAATTCCTTTAGTTCATGTGAACCAGGATTTTATGCTCTAGTCATTGAATAGCTTTGTCTGTGTAGCTGAATGGATTTTTAATTGTTTTTCTTGTCCTTGAAAACAACTTTGTTGCCACTCAGCTATTTAGAACACAAGTTCAGAGAAACAGTTTTCTTATTAAAGTGGTGGAAAATAAACAAATGTGAACAATGAAGTGTAAAGAAATGTAGCCAAAATCTTTTATTGATTTAATCAGAAAAAAGCCACATAAAACCTCTTCATTTAAAATATTTATTTTTTCCTTAAAACTAGCCATTGATGTTTACTGATGATTTAGTCCAAATAGGAGTTGCATTTGGACTTTAACTGACAAACTACCCAAACCTGGCCCATTCTTTGACCTGCTTGAACCACATGGCAATTGTGTAGAAGGAGATCCAGCAATCCAAAGCAGCTTCAGCTGCTACCACCCAGGCATCTCCCATCCTGATCTGCTGGGAGCCACTGCCAGCCACTGATATTTAGCGAGAGAGGTTTCCTAGCTCTGAAGGTACTGCTTTCTTCCTTTGTCCCAAGGGAAAGCAACACAAAGCTAAGCTATTTGACTTTGCCTTGGGACAGAGTTGCAATCTTCACATATCCCATCAGTGATTTCAGCTCGGAAGCAAGGTCAGGTTTTATCATCTCCTGAATCAACTTGAACCCTGTCTGGGATCTGATTTAGACAGTAAAGAATAAAGGGGAAAACCCCTAAACTAATAAAAAAGAAACTATGGGTGAGGGAGGGAGGGAGGGGGGACAAGAGTGCTCATAAAAAGAAAAATAAATGCAGAAAAAAGGAAAAGTGGAAACAAAAGGGGAAAAAAAATCAATCTTCCCAGATATGACTCTGGAATATAAATGAGGCTCCTATATATGCCCTCTTCTGCTTGACTTGATAAACTGAGGTTATCAATGGGGAAAGAGGCTCAGGCACCCACCAAACCTCTTTGTGGTTTGTGGTTTGGTTTTTGTTTTTCTGAGATGAGCTAACAGTGGAATTAATATTAACATTTTCTTTTCTAAAGTATCCTCAGCACTTCCATGGGACTCACCTTGTTTAGACTGCCTCAGTGAGCATTAGGTCTTCCAAAGCTACTAAAGCCAGTGTGTCATAAGAACATTTTGTTACCAGTGAAAAAATATAAAAATCTTACCTTTCCTCTAGTATATCTGTCCATAGATTCTTGCTCTCCTTAAGAAACTCTTGCATTCCCTTGAATCTAACAATGTATAGATCTCCGTTCATAGGCATGAAAAATGCTGATATTTGGGCTTCGCTGTTAGGCTGCTGCAAATTGGAAACCTTTTTCTGATATGTTGTTTCTCTGTGATAGCTGAAGCGACAATCATATTTTAGGGGACACTAGGCTTGCATTGACATTGGTAAGCGGTGCGGATGTGTTGTAGTTCTTTATTGTCCTAGAACTGTGTATGCACATTCTGTCTTCACCAAAATTTTTTTTGTGCAAATGTCTGATTCTGGCCACACAATGCACATGAATGAAGATATAATATTGCAAGGGATGTGAGTCAAGGGCACTCCAATGAGTGTCTTCAGCCTTGGTTCCACCAGGAGAGAAACCATTTCCCAGCGCAGCAGTCACACACTCTGACACATCCTGTGAGATTCCATCTGTAAGTACAAGGCATATTCAACCCCTCTGGTACTCTAAATAACAAATATGCAGCTATTCTTCCCCCAGAGCAAACCAGTCATATTGAAATAATATCACATTAGCCATTTAGTGTCACTAAAGGAAAATACCAGTTCTTTATCTGTTTCTCCCAAGACTGTGGGATAGGAATAATTTATTAGCATCCAGTCAGAATGGGATTATGAAAGGCAGATCCTGCTTGACCAGCCTGATCTCCTTCTATGGAAAAGTGGCTCATTTGGAGTATGAGGGAAACATTGTAGATGTCTACCTGGACTTTAGTAAAGCTTTTAACACCATTTCTCACAGCATTCTCCTAGAGAAACTGGCTGTTCACAGCTTGGACAGGTGCACTGTTTTCAGGAAAAAAAATAGCTGGATGACTGAGCCCAGAGAGTGGTAGTGAATGCAATTATATCCCGCTGTGGCCAGTCATTTTCCTCAGGGCTCTGTATTGGACCCAGTCCTGTTTATTATCTTAATCAATGACCTGGACAAGGGAATTGAGTGCACCCTCAGTTCATAGACAACACCAAGTTTCGTGGGAGTATTGATCTGCTGGAGGATAGCAAGGATCTGCAGAGAGATCTGAATAGGCTTGATCAATAGGCCAAGGCTGACTGTATGAGCTTCAACAAGATGCAGTACTGCCCTTGGGTCACAGCAACCACATGCAGCACCTCAGACTTGGAATGCGGAGTGGCTGGAAAGCTGTACAACGGAAAAGGATCTGGGGGGTTGATCAGCAGCCAGCGGAACACAAGACAACAGGGTGCCTGCATGGCCAAGGTCAATTACATTCTGGGCTTGTACAGCTGTAGTGTGGTCAGCAGGACCAGGGCAGTGATTTGTTCTCCCATACTCAGCACTGGTGAGGCCACACCTTGAATCCTGTGTTGCGTTTTGGGCCACTCACTGTTATATTAAGGGTGCCCAAAAACTAAGCACACACACACATTTGCTGGTGAAAATGCCTCTATTAAAAGGGCTGTAATGCCTGAAAAATGTCTGAATTGTTTATCACACACATACAGTTAAAGTATCAGAAGGCTAATTGGCTGCACACATGTTTACACTATGTTCATTGGTACACCTTCACAGTTCTGTCTTCTGCTCCAATGTGGGGCTCTCACTGTGAGAACGTTCTGCAGCAGTTGTTTGTTTGCATGCCTTAGCTTAAGCTTCTGCCCAGCTCCCTTCTCAAGGGTACACCTGGATGCTATCAATGTCTATTTCTTCTGTGTTGATAAGGGCTAAACTGCAAGCAGTCCAGCTGCTATCCTCGACAACTCAGTGCAAGAAAGACATTGAGGTCCTGGACCTTGTCTAGCTGCAGAAGGGCAATAGATCCAGTGAAGGGTCTGGAATGTAAATAAAATTAGGAGCAAATGAGAGAGTTGGGGATGTTTAGCCTGGAGAAGAGGAGGCTCTGGGAGGATCTTACCATGCTTTACAACTACCTGAAAGGAGGTTGTAGCCAGCTGGGGGTTCATCTCTTCTTTCAAGTAACAAGGGACAGGACAAGAGGAAGTCATCTCAAATTGGGCCATGGGAAGTTTAGATTGGACATTAGGAAAACTTTCTTCATGGGAAAAGTTGTGAAGCATTGAAAGAGAACACCCAGAGAAATGGTAGAGTCACCATCCCAGGAGGTATTTAAAAGACACGTGGATGTATAGTGGTGAATTTGGCAGTGCTGAGTTAATGGTTGTACTCAGCAATCTTAGAGTTCTTTTCCAACCTAAATGGTCCTATGATTCTATTAAGTCTAATGCCACTAATGGTTCTCTTTATAGTTAGTGCCCCCACAGTGTTGGGGGCGTATTCAGTCTTTCTGAGGACTTTTCTTCTTGATAGATAACCAAGAGACACATTATAGTCCTTTAGCAGTGTTTCTCAGTAAGAAAAACCTAACTGTGTGCAAGCACTGGCTTAATTTTTAATTAATTTTCAAAAAGTTAGTTTGGAATTCATATTAAAATTGTGAAAATATGTTGTTTTGGTCTACAAATAATTATATCCTTTCTGTTCCACGCAGAAACTGTCACAATCCTGACACTGAACTCATTTTTCTTAATGAGTTTTATCCACTGTCAGCAAAATCAATGAAGTGCATTTTTAATCAGTCTTAATGGGGTCTGGAAAGAGGCTGTGTTTCTAAATAAAGCCAAATACTGGGCTCATTCACTATTCAGTTACCCTCATGCAAATTGGAAATTAGCCAGTTGGCAACCTCTTTTTTCTTTCCTTCTCTTTTGTGTATTTCAACAGAAAAAGCTCTACTTTATTAGTGTGAAAAAAGGTAGAAGCACAAGATTACAAGGATGAAAATGCAATTCTCTTTTCAAGTGATGTTACACTTGATAAATATGTGTCAGCTCAAAAGGAGACTTGTAAATTACCCTGAGTTCAGCACCTTGAATAATTTGCAGCAGTGTTAGGGTTGGTATGACTTAAATGTGGCTGCCCACAAACCAAAAGAGACTTTTCTATTGCTGACTATTGGCGAGTATAACAACACTCAAACTGTATGTCTTATGTGGCACCTACATATGAGGCAAGCGAATGAAAAGCTATCAGATCTGTTCCGTTCACCCCTTACCCTTGGAGACTTTCTTAATTTATTTGCTTTGGCAAAGTAAAGAGATTTTTGCAGTCTCTGGCACCATATGTATGTAAAAATGTTGTGACACGGTCTCTGAATTTGACATACAGGTGGATTATGACAATGGCTTAAACAGCAGACAGTTTTAAAAGTAAGAATAACGATCTGCTTAGTTTTGAAATAGTGGCAGTTTTCTAAAGAATTCCTTTTGCATAAAAATTGCAGAAAACCCTCTGTTGTTGAGAACATGGTTGCCAATGACCTCACTCCATCTACCTGAAAAAATGGGAAAAGATATTTCAGTACCTGATAAAAATTCCTTTCTCCCCTACCATTTCCCAGAATTGTTTCTCGTATTTGGGAGAGGTCTAGTCCTCATGTTTGAGATCTGGAAAGCTTAATAATAGGTTTCCCTGCTTTATGAACTTTATGAGATTAAATAATTCGCAGTAGATAGGAAAATGTAGTTTTAGTATCTTCATTCTCTGAGTTCCTCTTTGAAAAAGGGAGCGATTGCCATAAAATCTCTAAGGTCTCACAGGACACTTACCTATTCTGTTTTGTTAAATCTCTCCCATAAATGCAGATAGACAGTTCTATCTAGATCTACCTAGAGCCTGTGTCTTGCATAATGTGCAGCTTATACAATGAGGAATGGTTAAAAGTAGAAAGAAATTTCTACCTATGAGAAGGAGAACACAATAGAATTTATGGGTGTGTAAAATGCAAACCAGTGTGGCAGATGAGCAGATAGAGAAGAACAGGCCTCCAAGGCAGGCAGGCACTCATTAATGCTGTAATCCTTTCACTTGGCAAAGAGCATAAGCAGAAACACTTCCTTCCATCCTTAAGCACATATCACTACTGACAGAATTGTTCCTGTTTTGTTCTGCATTTATCTGTTAAAGTCTTCTGTCGTGGTTTGACCCTGGCTGGATGGCAGACATTCACCCACAACCTCTCCCACAGGAAAAAACTGGAAAAAAAACTTATCACAGGCAAAACAAGGCAAGCTACAAGTGAGGAATGTAAAGGATTTATTTATTAACTAACCAGATCAGAGCTTAATGTGAGAAGCATCATTTTAAAGGCAACCT
>WEKX01015196.1:97775-109495 GCA_013390025.1 Pitta sordida | reverse complement strand
TTTTTTGGGGGGGGGGGGGGGGGGTGAGGCTGCCCTGAGGTTTCTGCTCCAGCCTCTGGAGGTCGGGTTTGGTTTCCAGGCCTGACAAAGCCCTTTTTGTCTGGGCACAAGTGACTGGGGGAAGTTCAGCTCAGCTCAGCCAGGCTGGGATGAGGGAGAGGGGGGAGGATGTTCCTGCTAATCTCCACTTCCTCCTTGGGAAAGGGAAATCCAGGAGCCCTGGGAGGGGTTGTCAGAACCTACAGGGAATGTTTAACACCTTCAGAGGAAGGAATCCACAAAAAACAACACTTGGGTTATCCATGCAGCCCCCAGAGTGGGAATGGGAAGATCCCCTGGATCAGGAGGACACCGGTCAGACAATTCCTCCTGAGGTGGCTGCAGTTTTGTTACGAAAACACTTTTTTGTTGTTGTTGTTGTTTTTAAGCCAAAGAACCCCTCGAGCGCAATTAGTTTTCTTGTTGCAGCTTGAAAAGCGCCGCTTTAAAGCAGAATTGCAGGGGGCTGGATGGAGGGGTGATCCCCTGGGAGCAGCCCCGGGGCTGGGTGGGGTGTGGGAGCTGGGGAACGTTCTCCTGGGGACTCACCCCCTGCAATCCTGGGATGGTTTGGGGTTGGAAAAAGGGCCTCAAAGCTCCCCCTGCTTGGAGCAGCCCGGCCTTGGACACTTCCAGGGATGAGGCAGCCCTGGGATAAAAACAACTTCACCCTCCTGGAGCTCCATCCCTTGGGTTTTATTATCTATTTTAGAGCCCCCCAAAAAAAGGCTCAAGAAGTGCCCAGGAGCTCGGGGTGATTCCCTTGGGAGCTGAACTCGCTGTGCCAACCTTGGAAAACAGGGACATGTCCCCCCCCTCCTCCTGTCACAGACACCCCCCCACACCCACCCCCCCAGGGCTGGTGGTGCCAGGGATTGACTCCTCTGCACATAAACTGACATCACAGGAGGGTTTGGAACAATCGTTTCCTCCTTGGGATCCTGCCAAGGCCCGGGCTGTCACAGGGCAGGTGACATCAGTGACACCAGTGGCATCATCCCAAGGGCAGGAGCTCCCCGGGGTGGCACCAGCACAGGCACCAAGAGGTCGCAGCTCTTTCTTTATCTTCTGCCTTAACAATTCCAAAAAAAAACAATCAAAAAAGGAGGAAGAAACCCCAAACTTTGCAGTTTTTATTGCAGTCCAGGAACCCAGTTGTTTTATGGGCACCGGAAAAATATATTAAATTCATCAACTGATGTGTTGATAATATAATGATGATAAATAATAATGTGTTGTGGCTCGTTGGATTAGAAATGCTCCTGGTTTGGAATAGGAAAAAAAAAATAGAAGAGGAAAATGCACATGGTTTGGAAAAGGGAAGAAATAGAAGAGGAAAATGCACCTGGTTTGGAATGGAAATGCAGCTGGTGGTTGTGTTCCCAGGGATGAACTTTGGGATTCCACCTGTTCCACCCTCAGTTATTTCCCTGTTTTATAAAATGACACTCTCAATTTAAACTGGATCCATCAATTAACCCGAATATATCAATTTAAGCTGGATAAATCAATTCAACTGGCTATTAAACCTGGGTGTATCCATTCAAGGTGGATGTCTCAATTAAGCTGAATATCTCAATTTAAACTGGATGTATCAATTAAACTGGATGTTTCTCTCCCATTACATCTGTGGGGATGCAGATAATGTGGGTTTGGCCTCCTCACACTAATGGCTGGTGGTGCTTTAAGGGGGTTTTTTTATTCCTCTTTGCCCAATTCCTTCTGGTAAAAAGGCAGAGCCTGGCAGATCCCAGCACCTCAAGCGGCTCAGGTTTGGATTCATTTAAACTCTTGGAATGATCTGCTCGATTTTAATGGGCAGGATTGGAAGCGTGGAGCCTCAGGGGAACTTCCACGAGGGAAGATGGTTTTGCTTTGCTTTGCTGGGGAGTTTCTGCCTGAAAATACTTCAGCAGCTGGAGGGGGTTGTGCTGAAATTCAGTGTCAGTTTTGTGTCAGAACTGAGGCACAAATACCACATAAATTGAACGAAATCCAAGTGCAAAGAGTGGCTGAAATCCTGTGGGGACAAAGGCCCTGGGTGAGTTTCATCCCCCCTTTTTTAGGCAGCTGTAAATGGAACCAAATACTTTAAAAAAACATCTGATTTTTGCCAGGGAGAGGGAAATGAGCTCAGCACTCACCTGGGACGTGCTGTTAATGTCGTGTGATGGCTCACGAAATGAACATGCGCTTACCCCTCCTGAGGCTAAATAATTCCCCCCAAAAATAAAGTATCTGGGGGATCCTGAGGTGCTGAAACCCCTCAAGGCTCAGCTTTGGAATCAAACCAAGGCCATGCCAAAATCCAGGTGCCTCTTTGCTCCTTCCTGGTGGGAAATGTGCCAAAAAATAAGTTTATTTTTACCAGGACAAAGGCTGGGTGGGGATGTGTAAAATGCTGTAAATTTAACCCTGATGGTGCAGAACCCCTGGTTGTGACATTGATTTGGGGAGTCAGCAACAGGAATGATTTAAAGATCCTGCCCTCAGGTGAATTCCTGGGATGAAAAGACAGGTGAAACCCCAGCATTTGTGGTGCTGCTGGAATTGTTTCAGCGGAATTTTGTTGTGTAAGGCTGTGGAAAATGTCCCTGCAGCAAAGCAATCTCCTCCTGTTAACTTTCTTCCTGACTTTTATCAGTTGGAGTTTAAATAATCCTGGGAAACAGGAGGTGATGGAGCAGGTATTGATTAAAAACTCTGGAAGGCTGGATGGAAAAAAATGGGGCTCTTTGTCCACCTGGAGTTGAAATCTGTAAATCAGCAGCTGAGGAAGGAAATCCTGATTCTATAATGTGGGTTTTTTTCGCCTCTTAGCAACGTTTCTCTTTTGAGAATTTTAAGGGAATCCCAAGGAATTGCTGTGAGGGGCAGGGATGGGTTTCCTTGGGATTTGAGCTGGGGGGAGGCTGGTTTTGGGGCTGGTTTTGGAACTGTTTTGGGGGCTGTTTTTGAGGCCAGTTTTGGGGGTGTTTTTGGGGGGCTCTTTTGGAGCTGCTTTTTGGGGGCTGGTTTTTGGGGGGCTGATTTTTGGGAGCTGGGTTTTAGGAGCTGGTTTTGGGGGCGGTTTGTGGTGCTGGTTTTGGAACTGTTTTGGGGGCTGGTTTTTGGGGGGCTGATTTTTGGGAGCTGGGTTTTAGGAGCTGGTTTTGGGGGCGGTTTGTGGTGCTGGTTTTGGGAGCTGTTTTGGGGGCTGGTTTTGGGAGCTGGTTTTGGATCTGTTCCCGGTGTCGCAGGTGAATGGTCCCGATGGGATCCTGCAGAACGGGGCCGTGGATGAGAACGTGGCCAAGACCAGCCAGCTCCTGGCAGAGCTCAACTTCGAGGAGGATGAGGAGGACACTTATTACACCAAGGATCTCCCTGTGCACGCCTGCAGGTGAGCCCCAGGCTGGGAATTGGGGGAGGGAAAAGCAGCATTTTGGGGGGACATTTTGGGACAACCCTGGTGCCCTCGGAGCTCCTAAAGCTGCCACCTCCTCTCCTGCTCAGCTCTGAGCTCCCCTGGCAATAACCACGAGGCTGAGCTGTCCCAGGAATGAGTTAAAATATTAAATCCATAATAACCACGAGGCTGAACTGTCCCAGGAATGAGTTAAAACACTGAATCCATAATAACCACGAGGCTGAGCTGTGCCAGGAATGAGTTAAAACATTAAATCCATAATAACCACGAGGCTGAGCTGTGCCAGAAATGAGTTAAAACATTAAATTCATAATAACCACGAGGCTGAGCCCTCCCAGGAACGAGTTAAAACACTGAACCCACGTGGTGGGAAGTGTTAAAACATCAATGACCCCAAACCAGCAGCTTGTCCTGCCCTCGGTGCTTTTCCCAGCCCTCAGCTTCCCCAGTTTTCACTTCCCCTTCTCTCCGTGTGCTGCTGGGTGGTTCTGGGGCTTGGGTTTGAGTTTTCCTGATGACTTTTCCTGTTTTCCCCGGCAGTTACTGTGGGATCCACGACCCTGCCTGTGTGGTTTACTGCAACACCAGCAAGAAGTGGTTCTGTAACGGGCGTGGGAACACCTCTGGCAGGTGAGTGAGGGAAGTTTGGGAGAGATCCCATGCCTGGGACTCACATTTTGGTGATAAAGCCCAATCCATGTGAAGAATTTTGTCCTGTTTTTCCCACACTCCTCTCCCTTAAAACATCCCCACCCTGTGAAACCAGTAGATGAGAAGAAGAGCAAGATAAATGACATTTTGTGCCTGTCTGAATCAGGACTAAACGTGATTTTTTTTCTCCTCTCCTCGTGGTTTCAGCCACATTGTGAATCACCTGGTGAGAGCCAAGTGCAAAGAGGTGACTCTGCACAAGGATGGACCTCTGGGAGAGACTGTCCTGGAATGTTACAACTGTGGCTGTCGCAACGTTTTCCTGCTGGGATTCATCCCGGCCAAGGCTGACTCTGTGGTGGTTCTGCTGTGCAGGTGAGACGAGGCCTTGGCTGCCACTTCTGGGCCAACCCTGGTGCGAAACCTCCCTTTTCTAAACCTTCATTTCCTGCCAAAATGGGGTTTGGGCTCTTTTATTCTTCCACCTTTTTTCATCCTGGTGATTGGAGTAACCTCGTGGGTAATGCAGGGAAGGAAAGTTGTGTTGTGCTGGGCAAATATCTTTAGATTTATTGAAGAGGATTTCTCCCAAATCAAAGTTTTCTTGGGGTTTCCCCCCTTTTTTTAGCTTTGGAAGAGTAGCAGAATCCAGGACGTTGCTCTGGAGCCACCCCTGGCTCTTCCACAGGGGGTTTCCTCTCAACTCCTGAATCATTTGAGGCAAAACAAATCAGGAATTATTCAATCAGACCTCCAGACTCTGTCATTTAATCCACAGCAGAAGGTGTGTTTTTATGAGAGGAGTTCTGCTCGTCCAAACAGCAGATGGGGATTAATCCCATCCCCTCATCTTTGCATTTCATCTTCAGGAACTAAAACCACTTCACTTTACCCACAGACCGAGCTTGTTTTATTCTCTTTTACCCTTTCCAACCGACATTTCCCAACTTGCCTTGTTTCAGGCGCACTCCAAACTTTAATTTTACCCTTTTTTTTTTGGTTCTTTCCATTAATTCCCGATTTCTGTGGGTGTGCAGGCAGCCCTGTGCCAGCCAGAGCAGCCTGAAGGACATCAACTGGGACAGTTCCCAGTGGCAGCCCCTCATCCAGGACCGCTGTTTCCTGTCGTGGCTGGTGAAGATCCCCTCGGAGCAGGAGCAGCTCCGGGCGCGCCAGATCACGGCCCAGCAGATCAACAAACTCGAGGAGCTCTGGAAGGTACAAAAACTTACCTGGATTCACCAAAAAACACTCATTTTGTGGGTTTTTTAGGAAGCAAAGGACGAGGCTTTTAGGGCATCACACCCCAAGGATTCAGGGAATTGTTTAAAGCTTCACCCTCAGGTTGTTCAGCAGCTAAAAAACCAACTTTTTCTTCTTTTTTTTCCCCCCAAATTGAGTCTTTTCAGTTGGTTTTCTGCTTTAGGTGTTGACCAGCTGAACTGTTAACCCACTTATTGGTTTTAAAGAGGTTTTCCTTCTTTTTTTTCCCCCCCCAAATTGAGTCTTTCCAGCTGGTTTCCTGCTTTGGGTGTTGACCAGCTGAACTGTTACTGGGTTATTTTAGAGGGGTTTTAAAAGAGGGTTTTTTTAAAGAGGTTTTTCTGTACATCCTTTAACCAGGAGATGTCTGGGGTGTGACTTTACCACCTCTTTNGTGGACTGGGATGGCAGAGAGTTCTGGGAGGGGTTTTGGGGTGAGAGGTGGGATGGGACTGCAGATTGTTCTGGGAGAGTTTTTGGGGTGGGAGGTGGTGTGAGATGGGGTGGCAGATTGTTCTGGGAGGGTTTTGGGGATGGGAGGTGGGATGGGATGGGACTGGAGGGAGTTCTGGGAGAGTTTTTGGGGTGGACTGGGATGGCAGAGAGTTCTGGGAGGGGTTTTGGGGTGAGAGGTGGGATGGGACTGCAGATTGTTCTGGGAGAGTTTTTGGGGTGGGAGGTGGTGTGAGATGGGGTGGCAGATTGTTCTGGGAGGGTTTTGGGGATGGGAGGTGGGATGGGATGGGACTGGAGGGAGTTCTGGGAGAGTTTTTGGGGTGGACTGGGATGGCAGAGAGTTCTGGGAGGGGTTTTGGGGTGAGAGGTGGGATGGGACTGCAGATTGTTCTGGGAGAGTTTTTGGGGTGGGAGGTGGTGTGAGATGGGGTGGCAGATTGTTCTGGGAGGGTTTTGGGGATGGGAGGTGGGATGGGATGGGACTGGAGGGAGTTCTGGGAGAGTTTTTGGGGTGGACTGGGATGGCAGAGAGTTCTGGGAGGGGTTTTGGGGTGAGAGGTGGGATGGGACTGCAGATTGTTCTGGGAGAGTTTTTGGGGTGGGAGGTGGTGTGAGATGGGGTGGCAGATTGTTCTGGGAGGGTTTTGGGGATGGGAGGTGGGATGNCTTTGGGTGTTGACCAGCTGAACTGTTACTGGGTTATTTTAGAGGGGTTTTAAAAGAGGGTTTTTTTAAAGAGGTTTTTCTGTACATCCTTTAACCAGGAGATGTCTGGGGTGTGACTTTACCACCTCTTTTTATCTCCCCGTCCTGTTATCACTTCAAACTCTGAAACAAACCTTTGAATTCCAGGAAAACCCATCTGCAACCCTGGAGGACTTGGAAAAACCAGGAGTTGACGAGGAACCACAGCATGTCCTGCTGAGATACGAAGATGCTTATCAATACCAGAACATATTTGGTCCTCTGGTCAAGCTTGAGGCAGATTATGACAAAAAACTCAAGGAGTCTCAGGTAATAGGTTTGAAATTCGCCTGTTTGAGGGGGTTCTGAGCAGTTCTCTGCTGTCAAACCCTGTGGGAGGCCTTAAATGGAATAAAAACCTGAAATCCTGGGGTGTAACAGGGGGAAAGTGGAAAGAAAAAATCCTGATTTTAAGAGCTCAGACCAAGTTTTTCCTTCCTCAGAACAACATTCTGTCACAGAAGTGCCCCTTGTCTGGTTTGTCCCTCGTGTCCTGCCACTGAAATTCCACTTTTGTGGGGGCCCAGAGTGTTTGGAAGGATATTCTGTGTTTTTACTGTGGGGGAGGGAACACCACAGGTGCTGATTTGGGCTTTGTTTCTCACCCCTGGCTTTGAGAACAAAAAGAACCTTTTGCAGGTGCTGTGAACTCAAATCCAGGGGGTTTTGGGGTGTGTTTTAAAGCCCAGGACTCTGGTGTTTGCAGCTCTTTGAGAACATCATCAACACCTTTTTTATACCCTCCTTAGACCCAGGATAACATCACAGTCAGGTGGGACCTGGGCTTGAACAAGAAGAGAATTGCTTATTTCACTTTGCCAAAGACCGATTCAGGTAACAACACCTTGGGTTGTGGTGGTGGGTTTTTAATGCCTGATTTAAAAAAAAAAAATTAAAAAATCAGTGTTTAAAGAGCTCTGAGTGCCTGGGATGGGATGGGGGAGAGTTCTGGGAGGGGGGTTGGGGGGNAGAGTTTTTGGGGTGGACTGGGATGGCAGAGAGTTCTGGGAGGGGTTTTGGGGTGAGAGGTGGGATGGGACTGCAGATTGTTCTGGGAGAGTTTTTGGGGTGGGAGGTGGTGTGAGATGGGGTGGCAGATTGTTCTGGGAGGGTTTTGGGGATGGGAGGTGGGATGGGATGGGACTGGAGGGAGTTCTGGGAGAGTTTTTGGGGTGGACTGGGATGGCAGAGAGTTCTGGGAGGGGTTTTGGGGTGAGAGGTGGGATGGGACTGCAGACAGTTCTGGGAGGGTTTTTGGAGTGGGAGATGGTCTGGGATGGGACTGGATTGTTCTGGAAGGATTTTTGGGGTGGGAGGAGGTCACTGAGGGCATTTTTTGTGCCTTTCCTTTGCAGACATGCGTCTGATGCAAGGGGATGAGATCTGCCTGAGGTACAAAGGGGACCTGGCCCCTCTCTGGAAAGGAATTGGGCACGTCATCAAAGTCCCTGACAGTATCCTTGGCTTGGAGAGCCCTCAGCAAGGCCTGCAGCCCCTCCAGGGAGTCACCGTGTGCCCCAGAAATAATTGGGGAGATAATTTGAATTTGTCCGGGGGGGGGGAGGAACCTGCTGTACAAAAAAAAAAGAAAATTGGGGGAAAATAAAGTGGAGATTTTTGCTTTAAATTACTACTTAACGAGGTTCTACAGATTATGGTGATGAGATTGCCATCGAGCTGAGGAGCAGCGTGGGAGCCCCCGTGGAAGTCACTCACAACTTCCAAGTGGATTTTGTCTGGAAATCAACTTCCTTTGACAGGTATTGAGGAAACACCCCCAAACCTGGCAGCTTCTGGCTGTGGTGTTTTTATTTTGCCCTCAGTGGGTCTTTTTGAAGAGGAAAAGTTGTGTTAGTTTGACTTCAAGAGTCAGGGTGTGGAGTCCATGAGCACACGGAGGAACAGGCCTGGCTTTGGTTAAAAATTGAATTATCTGAGTGTCCTAAAATGTTTTTTTTCCCAGAATTTGGAGGCTGTGGGTGAAGAGGCTTCAGCCTTGTCTGTATTTTATAAGATAGGATTTTGGTTTGCTATCCTATTACTATAATTTCCTATTAGTAATATATCCTGTTATTACATCTTACCCTGTTTATTGTAAATGCAAATTTTCTTCACTTTTCCACCCGAAATCACCCCAGATTCTGTCAAAGGCTGATGTTCCTCTGCCCTTTTTTTCTGGTTTTAATACTTCGTAATATTCACACGGAGGGGGGAAACAAGTCCCCTGTTCTCAGGGTGTAACTTCTACCTCTTAATTCTGTCAGTAAATATTTCCCATTCCTCCTTTATCCCCGAGTTTATTTAACTCCGTGCCCGCTGTGTGACGAACCTCCATGCAGGACACCTCGGGGTTGCGTTATTTTCTGCATTATTTTCCTTTCAGGATGCAAAGCGCCCTCAAAACCTTCGCTGTGGATGAGACCTCAGTGTCTGGCTACATCTACCACAAGCTGCTGGGCCACGAGGTGGAGGATGTCATCATCAAATGCCAGCTGCCAAAACGCTTCACGGCACAAGGACTCCCTGATCTCAACCACTCCCAGGTAACCTCAGCTCTGGGAAGGAGAGGATTTGTCAGCAGATAACGCTTTGAATGCTAAACAGGGATTAAATGATTCCTTCCTTAGGTTTACGCTGTGAAAACCGTCCTGCAGCGTCCCCTGAGCCTCATTCAGGGTCCCCCTGGCACGGGGAAAACGGTGACGTCGGCCACCATCGTGTATCACCTGGCCAGGCAGGGCAATGGGTAAGAGCTGCTCCCTCCACAGCTTTGGGGATGGGCTTATTTCCTTCTTGGAATGAACCACCTTGGGCTGGAACGTGAAAATCCTCCCGACCACTGAGCTCCAGAGCTTTCCTGGGGCTGGAACGTGAAAATCCTCCCGACCACTGAGCTCCAGAGCTTTCCTGGGGCTGGAACATGAAAATCCTCCTGACTACTGAGCTCCAGAGCTTTCCTGGGTCTGGAACATGAAAATCCTCCCGACCACTGAGCTCCAGAGCTTTCCTGGGGCTGGAACATGAAAATCCTCCCTTACCNCGCTTTGAATGCTAAACAGGGATTAAATGATTCCTTCCTTAGGTTTACGCTGTGAAAACCGTCCTGCAGCGTCCCCTGAGCCTCATTCAGGGTCCCCCTGGCACGGGGAAAACGGTGACGTCGGCCACCATCGTGTATCACCTGGCCAGGCAGGGCAATGGGTAAGAGCTGCTCCCTCCACAGCTTTGGGGATGGGCTTATTTCCTTCTTGGAATGAACCACCTTGGGCTGGAACGTGAAAATCCTCCCGACCACTGAGCTCCAGAGCTTTCCTGGGGCTGGAACGTGAAAATCCTCCCGACCACTGAGCTCCAGAGCTTTCCTGGGGCTGGAACATGAAAATCCTCCCTTACCACTGAGCTCCAGAGCTTTCCTGGGTCTGGAACATGGAAATCCTCCCCACCACTGAGCTCCAGAGCTTTCCTGGGGCTGCGTTTCTCAGGGCTCGTTTCAGAGAACACAAAAGCCCAGGGGATACATCAGGGGACACACAGAACCTGCTGTTCCCTGCCCAGTTTGCTGAGGCTCTGTGCTGTCCCCGCCCCAGGCCTGTGCTGGTGTGTGCTCCCAGTAACATCGCTGTGGACCAGCTCACCGAGAAGATCCACCAGACTGGCCTCAAGGTGGTTCGTCTGTGTGCCAAGAGTCGCGAGGCCATCGACTCGCCCGTGTCCTTCTTGGCCCTGCACAACCAGATCAGGAACATGGACAGGTGAGGAGTGGGCACACACAAACCCCCCTTGGTCTGGGGGGGTTGGGGATTTCAGGAAGGAAATCCAGGGATTTCTGGGACTCAAGGCTTGGAAAAGATTTATTTTAGGTCTTAGGAACAAGGGGAAAAACAACTTTGACCTGCAGAGTTCCCCCTTGCCCTCCAGAGTGCCAAAAAGGCCCTGCCCCAGTTGTGTCACTTGTTTCCAGTGGGTCCTGCTTGTACAGGGACTGAAAAGAACGGAAAAGAGCCAGACAGGAACTTGGGTCTGTGAGAAAGGATTGAGTTTCTAAATCCTCCAGTCACTGTCCTGGACACACGTGACGGGTGTCGTCATTCGTAGCAGTTCCTTGCTCAATTTGCTCTCTTGTGTCACGAATTAAAAAACTACTTTCACCGCAATCCCCCAAATAATGGGGGCCCTAAAGCAGAATTTTCCTGCAGCATGCCAGAGCTCCAGAAACTGCAGCAGCTCAAAGATGAGACTGGAGAACTCTCCTCCGCCGACGAGAAGCGTTACCGGGCGCTGAAGCGAACGGCGGAGCGCGAGCTGCTGATGGTGAGTGCTGTGCCCTGCCCCAGCCCCTGCAGTGCCCCTGGCTCCTGTTCCCTGGGGGGAATTGATGGGTTTGCTGTGTGTTCGTGCCCCCCAGAACGCTGATGTGATCTGCTGTACCTGCGTGGGAGCTGGGGACCCCAGGCTGGCCAAAATGCAGTTCCGCTCCATCCTGATCGATGAGAGCACCCAGGCCACGGAGCCAGAGTGCATGGTGCCCGTTGTGCTGGGGGCAAAGCAGGTAAAGCCTTGGCTTTCAGGGAGGAAAGAGAGGTTGGAAATACAGGGATTAGCATCAAGCAGCGACATTCCCAGTGTAGGGATGTAGGGATATACATTTTTCCCTTTCCTGGAGACAACTCCGTAATATCAACCTAAATGACTTTATTTTGGGGGGGCCCTGTTAGTTCTCTGTGCCCATGGCAAAATATCTGCCTGGAACTTTTGCTGCTGTGGGAACAATCTGGAGGCTGAACTGGCTTTTGTTTCTAAATGTTCAGCTGGAAAGAGAGTTGACACTAAAGGTTTCTAAGCATGAGGTGAGATCTGAAGCTTCTCACAAGTCAGGCAGTGATTTAAACTGGCAGAGGGTGGGGTTGGGTGGGATATCCCTGGGTGAGAAATCCCTGACCGTGAGGGTGGTGAGAATGGATTTCCCTGGGAGTGTCTAGGGCTGGGTTGGGTGGGATATTCAGGAGAAATCCCTGACATGAGGGTGGTGAGAATGGATTTCCCTGGCAGTGTCCAGGGCTGGGTTGGGTGGGATATCCCTGGGTGAGAAATCCCTGAATGTGAGGGTGGTGAGAATGGATTTCCCTGGCAGTGTCCAGGGCTGAGTTGGGTGGGATAT
>WEKX01015196.1:40061-56076 GCA_013390025.1 Pitta sordida | reverse complement strand
TGGGAGGTGCAGCTCCATCTCCCTCCAGGTGATGCTTGGGGATGTTTTTGGGAGATGCAGCTCCGTCTCCCTCCAGGTGATGTTGGGATGTTTTTTGGGAGGTGCAGCTCCATCTCCCTCCAGGTGATGCTTGGGGATGTTTTTGGGAGATGCAGCTCCATCTCCCTCCAGGTGCTGCTTGGGGATGTTTTTTTGGAGGTGCCTGAGCCTGTTCCTTTGTCCCGGGCGCCCTCCAGGAAGGAACATCCCCACCCTCGGTGTCGCTGAGGTTTGGATGCGGCTGCTGCTTTCTGAACACTCAATATTCCAGCCTCGGGGATGTTCATGTGGGAGAAAATCCACCTCCCCCCGGAGCCTTCCCAGGGAGCTGCCGCTGCCGCCTGCCAGTGTCACTCTCGCCTCCCTCTCCCAGACACTTCCCAACCCTCGGGATGAAATCCCTGGGGGGGGGTTTCTCCACCTCGGGGGACACGTGGGGTTTGATGAAGGATCTTGTGTGGCAGCTTTGTTCAGAATTCCCTTTAACGCAGCCTGGGCTGGGAATCGGAGCTCTGATGACGGTCCTGCTCCGCATCAGCACTTTGGGGAGTGGCCGAGTGGAAAATGAAGTCTCTGCGCTGGTTGGGAGGCAGGAAAACGCCTTAAATTCCTGGATTTGGAATTCCCGGGGCTGTGCTCCCGGTCTGGCCGTGCCCACACCCCCCCCCTCACGTTTCTCCCTGTGCCCACTCTGGCTCCGATCGGCATCTCGGGGGTCCCTGCCTGGGTTGCCATGGAAACTCTCCTCAGTTCAGCATCTCTGCTGCATCTCCTCCCGCCTGGACCGTGTGTGGGGCCTGGACCTGCCCTGGGTCCCACGGCCCTGGGGCTGTGCCAGCCTTCCTCATCCTCCCACAGCCCTGGGGGTGTGCCAGCCTTCATCCTCATCTTCCCACAGTCCTGCACCCTCCTCGTGTCCCACAGCCTTAGGCCTGTGCCAGCCTTCCTCATCCTCATCCTCCCACAGTCCTGTGCCTATGCCAGCCTTCCTCATCGTCCTACAGTCCTGGGGCTGTGCCAGCCTTCCTCATCTTCATCCTTATCCTCATCGTCATCCTCCCACAGCTCTGAGTCTGTGCCAGCCTTCCTCATCCTCATCTTCATCCTCCCACAGTCCTGGGCCTGGGCCAGCCTTCCTCATCCACCCACTGTCCTGCTCCCTCCTCATCCTCCCACCTCCTCTGGGCGTGAAACCACCAGCTGGCCCAGGTGTTCCAAGGGGTTCCCGCTCCTCCACCTTCCCAGGAAATCCCGTCTGGCCTTTGCCAAAACTGGGCTGGTTTAGGTGCATGGAAGGGATTATTTGTCCCTGGAACAATTTCCACCCCCCCTCCATCCGTGCCCCTCTCATGGAGGAACAAACCCCCCCCACCCCCCGCCCCCAAAGCTCTTCCCAGGATTTTTTCAGGGAGAAGGGAGAGGCTGAGGATCCTCCTGGGTGAGAAACTTGGGTGTTGGATAAATCCTGCCCACCAGAACTCCCGCTGAGCAAGGGACTGTGGCACTGGGGCCAGGCTGGTGACATTGCAGTGCCCTTCGCACCCAGGTGCTGGATGGGGCAGGAAAAGCTCGGGATCTCCACGGGGAATAAAATGCGGCTGCAAGGATGGAACAGCCTGGGGACGTTTGGAGGCCGGGATTTGGGTTGGCTCTGGGGGCTGTGCCCGGCTTTCTGCACCCACCCACCTCCTTTTGGGGGGGCATTTTCCACAGAGAAGGGTCTCCAAGCTGCCCAAAATCACAGTATCAGAGTCTCGCAGTATCGATAAGGTTGAAAAAGACCTTGAAGATCATCAAGTCCAACCTAAAATAAATGATAAATCCCACGGGACACCTCCCCCTGCGCTGCCCTTTGCAAATCCGAGCTCAGCTCTTCCCAACGCCCTAAAAATCTCCTTCAGCAGCTTTTTCAGCCCCGGGAATGGCCCTTCCCCGTGGGTTTGCCGGCAGGTGGCAGCTGGAGAGCTCGGGATCCTTCGGCTCCTGGAAATCCCGTCCTTGTGCTCAGGGAAAAGGCAGCGCAGGGATAATAAAACCGGGGATTTTCCCACCAGGACATTTAAAACCCACCACGATCCTGGGGTTTAAAGCTTAAAACCAGGGAAACCGGGGATTTTAAAGCTTAAAACCTTTGGAAAGCCGGGAGTGAGCGGGACAGGGCTGTCCCACCCCAACCCCCCCAAACCCTGTCCCAGCTGGGCACTGCTGATGCCAGGATTCCCCGGGGTCATTTCCCAATCCAGACTCTCCTTCTCCATTCCAGGGCTCTCCTCCCGAATCCTGGAATGTCTCTGTCGAATCTTCACCTTCCCCTGCTGCACCTTAAGGCTCTTCCCAGGCGTTTTGGGCTGATTCAATCCTTCTCCAAGGCACACCCTGAGCCAGGGCCCAGACCCTCCTTGCTGCCCACCAGCACCAGGACTCCAGAAATGGGACAGAGGGAAGGAATACCTGGAATATTTTTTCCCTCCCGTGCTGTTTTGTTCATTCCCCACCCCTCAGCCCCCTCACAGCTCTGTCTCCTCAGCTCATCCCTGAGGACTCCTTTGGATTCCTGTCACCTCCAGAGGGATGACAGGGGAGCAGGAGACTCTGCCCTGGCCTTGCTGTGCCCAGCTCTGCACTGGCTCATCCCCATCCCCTCATCCCAGTGCCAGCCCTGAATTCCCAAACTGGTCCCAGGGGAGCTGCCCCCAGTCTCCAGGCCCACACCTCATGTCCAGTCTCCAGGCCCACACCTCATTTCCAATCTCCAAGCCCACACCTCATGTCCAATCTCCAGGCTCTCACCTCATGTCCAGTCTCCAGGCTCTCACCTCATTTCCAATCTCCAGGCTCTCACCTCACTTCCAATCTCCAGGCCCACACCTAATTTCCAATCTCCAGGCCCACACCTCATGTCCAATCTCGAGGCTCTCACCTCATGTCCAATCTCCAGGCCCTCACCTCATTTCCAATCTCCAGGCCCACACCTCATGTCCAATCTCCAGGCTCTCACCTCATGTCCGATCTCCAGGCCCACACCTCGTTTCCCACCCTAAGGATGGCTGGGCCTGGATGGATCCAGCCTCAACAAACACCCCACGATCCAATAACCAGATAATAATTACCAATGACTAATTACTCTGGGGACAGGGCACCAGGAGCCCGGCTGGATTTCGGGGGCTGTGCCACATCCACAGGCGTTTCCCTGCCTTTCCCTGGAGCGGGTGGGGATTGTGTCCCAGGGGTTCCTGAGGGGGATGTGGGGGTGTCACACGCAGGGGCTGCGCTCGCCTGTGCTGTCGAGTGTAAACAGGGCATTTCTGCACTAAAAATAAACCTTCTCCTCCCAGGAAGGGAGCAGCTGATCTCTGCAGCCCAGACTGCGGGAGCTCAGAAGGGTCGGGTCACCTACTTTCCGTTAATGGCGTTATTTAATTACGAATTCCCCCCCGCCTCGTTTGCTCTGCCTCCATCGAGGCCTTGCTTTGGTGTGTTCTCATCAAAATTCAGATATCAAAGGCGGTCTGTGCTGGGGCTTTGATGTGAGGCTGCTTCAACAACACAACACCCATCACCTGGGGCTCCTCGGAGGCTTTTTGGGGAGGAGAAAGACTTTTAGCTTTTGTTTAAAAATCACTCAGTGCACTCAGAGATCCCCCCAGACCGGCCTGTGCTGAACTCTTCTCCCCCCTGGCTCTCCAGGCACCTCGTGGCTGCCGAAATTCAAGTCCAAAGGGGTAATTATGTACTTTGTGGAGGACAAAACAAAGCTGAGAGAGGGGAAGGAGCCGGTGGAGGGTCTGCCAGGGCTGGATCTGCCTTCCTGCTGGGGCTGGAAGGGCTGGACTGGCATCTCCCAGCTGGTAATTCCATTAGACACATCCTTTTATTGAGAGTGGCACGTCCTGAAGAGCAAAACTCCATTTCCTCTCGCTGAGCTGCTTCGTCCTGGGCCTGCATCCACCCCCCCTTCCCCATCACAACATGTTTTATTTGCTCATCCCACTCCCCTGTCTGAATCATCTTCCCCGTGTTCCCTTTATTAATGTTCTGTCTAGGCCTCCTATGAATAATTAACACCCCAATTTGCCAAAAGAACGAGGCCTCTCAAGGCTCTGAGGAGCATTTCTCTCCCCCCCTCCTTCCCCAGCCAGGAATTGGATGTGATCGAGCTGCTGACAGGAATTTTTTGGGGGGGAGACAGCAGCAAACCCACAACTTTGCAGCTCGGCCACCCAGCTCTGCCTTCTGGACCGGCGAATCCGCTCCTCTGGAAGCAAAGGAAAGAATAACCAAGGGAGGGGAGGATGTGTCAGTGCAGAAATCCTGGAATGAGCCCGCGGTGAGCTTGTCTCATTGCTGAGCACAGACGTTTGTGGGAGCATTTGTGGAAATGGCCGGTGATAAATGGGTTTTCATTAGGCCAGAGGAAGGGGAGGCTGCGAGGGAAAGGGGCCTCCCAGAGCCATCCATCACCCGGCCTCAATAAAGGGCTCTGAGCGAGTGCTGAGCAAAGATCTCATCAAAAAAAGCCACTCTCCAGATTGTTCTGGCAAGGGAAGGACGAGACAGGGAAAGTGGCCTCTGTGCCTGGATCCTGGTGGAGCAGCAGAGGAGCAGAGCCAGGGAAGCAGGGGGATGAGCAGCTCCCAGCACAGATTCCCCAGCCTGGAAACACGATCTGTTCGCGGTGCTGGGGCTGCTCGGAGCTCAGGGGGTGCCTTGGCCTCACTCCCGCTCCAGGAGGGATTTCCCAGGAGCCAAAGGCAGGAGTTTGCACGCTGGGGGTGACAGAACCACCCTGCCAGGGTGACACCTCCTCGGGGGTGCTGAGTCCTGGCAGGAGGCAGAATCCTGGTCCAGATCCCCGTGGGACAGTGCACAGCCCCTTCTGCGGCACCCAGAGCCCGACCCACGCTTTGAGCTCGGATTAACTGCGGATTCTTTGTATTTGTGACTCACTGCGTGACTTGTAGCCCTGCCTGGATGACTTGGAGACCTTGGATGACTCTTAGACCTCCATGGATGGCTTTCACAACTTCTCACACAACTTACAGAACTCTCTGAGTAACTTTTAGACCTTTTGGACCCTCTTGTACAACCTTTAGACCTTCTTGCATGACTCTCAGGCCTCCTTGTATGACTTTTGGACCTTCTCACTCGACTTTTGGACCTTCTCACTCGACTTTTGGACCTTCTCACTTGACTTTCAGACCTTCTCACACGACTTTTGGACTTTCTTACTCAACTTTTGGACCTTCTGACATGACTTTCAGACTTCCTGGAGTGACTTTTGGACCTCCCCACACTGCCAGTGGGTCAGCTCTTTGTTGTGGAGCCCCCCAGTGATGCCAGGTTGAGTTCTGAGGGTGTGAATCCGCGAGGGAACAGCAGAAACTCCGGGGTTTGTGTTTTCCTGCCGCCTGAGCCGGGTCAGAGCAGCTCCTGGGAATGGTGGCAGCCAGAATTCCACTCCCTGGAGCTGTGGGAGCCTCTCCCCCCTTTCCTCCTGCTGGGATGAGCAGCAGCTGGAGTGACTCAGGCGTGAGGTGACTCACCCAGGGGTGGCAGAACTTCAGGATCCATTCCCAGCTCCACCCCGTGGGGCAGCACAGGGAGAGGATCATCCTGGCAAACACAAGGAGCTTTTCCCCCAGTTTTCTTCCCCTCATAGCCCAAATCCCACCCTCCTCCTAACCTCACCTGGAGCTGATCTCTGTGTCAGAAGGAGGATGTTCCAGCAGGAACAAAATATCAGCATGGCATGGTGTGGGAAATAAATCCCCCCCGAATTTTTGCTGCTCAGCCACTTCCTTTCCTTCTCAAGTTCCCTGGAACAAACGTTGGCACAGCAGCTCCAGCCCCAGACAGTTGTGAGAAGACTTCATGCAACAAGAATTAAAATAAAAACTAACCCGCTCCCCCCTCAAAAAACCTCCTCAAACCCTGAGGAGAAAAGCTCTTCCTCAGGTCTGGAAATGTCCCTGGTTTCTCCTCAGCCCTGGGAAAGGGAAGGGCTTTGCCTGGGCACAGTCCAGCACAGAGTCACCAGCAGTGATCCGAGGATTCCCAAGGATCCAGCCCCGGATCCTGCCCCGACTCGCAGGGTGTGGGAGCTGGAGCTTCTCTGGGGTCACCAGGCGAGAGCAGAGGCAGAGCTGCTCCTCCTCTCCCAGGGAAACCCTTCCCAGGATCCCTGCTGCCTTTGCCTGATTTATAGAGGCAAAGAAGACAAAAAAAACCCCCCAACAAACCAAAAACCCCTCCAAACCCACCCAAATCCATCCCCATTCCTTAAGGTTACAAATCCTGCTCCACGAGCCTCCCTCAGGCCTTGCTCAATTCCCGGGACGAGACAAGATCCAGGAGAACTCCCAAACTTCCCACAGCCCCCTCAGGGCACAGTCCCAGCCTGCTCCAAACCCCTCCTTGTGCTGCTTTAATCAGGGCAAGCCGGGACCCGTCCCCTTTCCAGCAGGACAACAACCCTGGGGACTGGTTCCCGAAATAAAAGCAGAGGGGGGGGAAAAAAAAACAACCCAAAAAAAAAGAAACCAAGAGCAACTGTGACTTGCTCCATTTAATTTCAATTAACTGCAGCCCTCAGAGGCCCGGAGAGATGCCAAGCCAGAAGCTTGGTGGCCATGCCCTGGGGGATGTCCCACTTCCCAAACTCCCCAGTCTGCCTCTGGCTCAGCTGAAAGTTTTAACAAGTTATTAAATCCCACTGTGTTAAGCTAATCAAGGCTTTAAAACCTGCGGTTCTTTCTCCTCTGGAGGACAGAGGGAACAGTGGGGAGGACACAGGGTCAGGCAATGACCCATCCAGTGGATCCCATTGGAAAGACTAAACTGGGAAAGAGGAGAAGGGGAGACTTGTCCTGGGTGTGCAAGAACCTCTCCTCCCTCCCTAGACTGAGGGGGGGGAACAGGCAGCTTATCTGCAAAAGGCAAGTGGTTTCCTACAAAAGCTACTGGAAAAAAGAAAAAAAACCAACACCACCCAACCAAACCCAAACCCACAAAAGCTGCTCGGCCCCTTCCCTTAGAAAACTGTAAAAACGTTGGAGACACAGTGTGGCACGAGGGGGGGGCTGGGAAGGCAGCAGGGCACAGCTGCCATCTGTGCCAGGGCCGTGGCAGGGGCCAGAGCGGCGTGGCTGGGCCTTTGGCTGCTCCCAGGGGAGGATTTGGGAGCTCAGCTCCTCCGTGCCCCGGCGGGGGGTGGGCAGTGGGTGCTCTGGCTGGTCCCCCCGCCGCGCTGGCAGCTGCTGGTATGGTGGCAAACCCTGCCCAAAGAGGCCTGGAGGCTCCTCTGTGACTGCAAATGCTCTGGGGGACCAGTCCCAGCCCGGGCTCCCAGACATCCCAGGGGGCTCCTCCTCCTCCTCCTCAGTTGCTCTCCACCAGCTTGGCCAGTCCCTGGCGGATCTCGCTGAGCTCGAAGATCTTCACGTCCATGAGCTCTGCCACCTTGGTCACCTCGCTCTGGATCTTCTCCCTCTCGGCCAGGCTCTCGGCCAGGCTCTGCTCAGCCAACTGCAGGCGCTGCTCCAGCTCAGCGTTCCGGGCCTCCAGCTCCTGCCCAGGGACACCAGAGCGCTGAGGGGACTCATCCTGCCACCCCACAGCCCCTTATCTCCCCCCCACAGCTGTGCCAGTGCCCGGTGCCAGGCTCCCCACACCCAGCCCGGGGCCTCCCCAGCACGTTTCACACGTGGATCTCCCTGTCCTGACCCCCAGATTCCAGTGAGGACACGTGTGAGCTCATGTTTAAATATCCTGAAACCTCCCGTGAATCGGGAAATTTGCTGGGTTTTATCACCACAGAATTTTTCCTTCTCTGTCTCCTTTCCAAACCCACTCGTAAAACTTGTCCTGGCTTCACCCCTCAGCTCGTTTTTATTTCCTGAGTTTATCCTGTTGCAGGAGGTGCTGCTGAACAGGAGCATTTCCACGGGGGTGTGAGACACCTCTGCAGCGAGCACAAGGTCTCGAGTTTTAATTAAACCCCCTCTGCTCCACTGGAGTCACTTCATTTAACGCGAGTCTGGCACGTTGCTCTTCGGGACACTTCGAGGTGCAAAGGTGTGGAACTGCTGCCCTGATGACGGTGGGTGTTTGGAGATAATTCTGATAATTCCCAGCCTCTGCAGGGGCTGGGAGATGAACATGAGCAGTGCCCAAGGTCCTGCTCCATCTGTGCCCGTGCCCTGAGGGGCAGCTCAGCTCCCTGGTGCCAGCCAGGCTGTGCCAGAGCTCTGCTCCCTGCCCAGGAATTCTGAGCATGGGGGGGAGTTGGGGGGAGACAGGACACCAGGGATTCTGCCCCAGTCCCGCGCCAGGGGCTGCTGAAGGGCTCACAGAGGGGGTGTGAAGGCTGGGAAAGCTGTTGGCAGCTCCCCTTGTCACACCCCTGAGGGACACAGGGAGGGTGGAAGGAGGCAGGAGCTGTCCCCACCCTCCAGAGGCACCGGCAGCATTTCCAAGGGGGACGGGGATGGGTCCCACATCCGCCACCTTTACCTGCAGCTTCTGCAGCGTCTCCTCACGCTCCCCCTCCGCTTCCCACCGGCCACACTTCTGGCTCTTCAGCATCTGGATCTCCTGGAACACGGGCAGGGAAGAGCATTGCCTGGGATCTGCCCTGTCCCAGCGGGACCAGCTGCCACCACAGCCCCCAGCCAAGGCCTCTGCCCTCGCTCCAAGGATCCCAGAGCCGCAGGCAGCCCGGAATTCTCCTGCCTCCCCCCCTTCTCTAACCTGTCTCTGCTGTAGCTGCTGCCTCCCCCCCGAGCTCTGTGTCCCCAGAGCTGAGTGACAGCCACACTCAGTGGCCTCAGGGTCAGATCCCAGGCTCTTGGGGCCAGGGAGCAGCTGTTGGGTGAAAGCATTTTCCCTCCAGCCTGGGCAGGATTTTTTCCCTCCAGCCTGAGTGATTTCCCTCCAGCCTGAGAGATCTCTTCTGACTAAGGATCAGGAATCCCAAACCACTTCCCTCTCTTCAGTCCCTACTTTGTGTCCCCCCCCACGAAGCAAGGCCAGCAAACAGCCCACAGCCCCCAAATCTCTGTAAGTCACAGAGATCCTCTCCACACCTCCCCTGCTCCACAGCCTCGGGAATGAAAACCCTGCTTTAAATCATTCATTTGTTGGAAGGCTCAGAAAGGGAGACACAATTACTGCACCAGGGGCTAATTGCCACTGCAGATGGCTGAGAGGGGAAGGGGTAAGGGAACTCTGGAGCTGGAGTTTCTGAGCCTTCCACTCCAGGCTGTGGACTCTGGGAAGCTCCCAGAACTTCCCTCTCCCTCGGCTTTGCCTCCCTGGAGAGGGAACGGGCACGAGGGGCCTGGAATGATTGACAGGGTGGTGGTGAGAGGTCACCCAGGCCTGGCATCGGAGCCTCACCTCATCTTTAGCCTTGATCAGCAGTTCCAGCTCCTCCAGGGTTTGGCTCAGCTCTTCCTTGTTGTTCTCGCTGGAGGAGTCGTGAGTCCCCTGCGACTCCAGCTCTGCAACCTGCGGGGAAGCACAGGGAAGGCTCTGGAATGTCCTGGTTCCACTCTGGAATGTCCTGCCTCCTCGGCACCCAGGGCCACCTTTGGGTTTCCTTGCCACCCCACCCGGAGTGACAGCAGGGCAGCAGCTCCCGCCTGGGGCTGGCAGCAGAAAATCCCTTCTGCTCTGCCTGGATCACGCACAAAAACACTTTGTGGCAATTAAAAAGAAAAAGTTTAGAGCCTCTGTGCCTGCCTTCTCCTGCTGCGCTCCCAGCAAAGTCCCCAAACCAAAGGGATGGTCAAATCCAGCCCCATTTCCACCCCTGGGCAGGGATTTCCAAGGACGGGCAGGAGGGTTTGCCTGAGTGTCCTCCCCATCCCTGAAAGATTCAGCTCGGTGCCTTGGATTATTCATGAGGAGGATTCATTTTTAAAACCCATCAGAAGGGCTGCAGCAGCTTTTGGTGGGGCCAAGGCCTGACTCAGCTCTACAAATGCAGCCCCAGGGACCCTCACCCAGGCAGGGCTCGGCTCCTGCTGTTCCCAGGAGCAGGGAGAGCAGCAGAACACTTGGCTGCTCCGTGTCAGCAGAGCCGGGAGCTGCCAAGGTCCCAGGGCCAGAACCAACCGGCTCTGCTCCCAAAATACCCCGATTTAGGGACAATCCTTTCCCCGAGTTACAGATTCTGCTGGGATTCTGCCAAGGCCCCGGCGCTGCCCTTCACCCAAACTCCCCAAATCCTCCTCCCTCCTGGTTCCCAGCCGTGGGAGCAAAGGAACAGCTGAGTTTGCACAAGAGCAGTGACAGGGAAAATCCCAGCCCAGGGACAAACCCACCCCCAGACACCCACAGCAGGGCAGGCTCCTCCTGGAGAGGAGAAAAATCACTTTTAGCGCCCAACTCCAGCTCTGGGAATGAGCACCAGGCCCGGGAAGTCCTGGGGGATGGTGGCTGTTACAGGCTGTTACAGCGAGTGCAAACAGCTGTTAATTGCTATAAATCCCCCACTGGCTTTTAAACCAGCCATCTCCGAGTGAAACGGCTCCGTGCCTTCTTCTCCAGGGCTCCCAGAGTCCTTTCCCAGCTCTCCTAAAAGCCTTTCCCAAGTCCTCTGGTGTCCTTCCCTCCCGGCAAACGCCACCCGTGTGACTGTCACTCCTGTGCCCAGATGCACAGGGGCCTCCTCAGCGGGTCTGTGACCTCCCTGACATTGTGGAGGTCAAAAGACCTCGTTATTCCAAGGGAACAAGGGCTTGTTTCATGATGTCGCAGCTCGGATTTGGAGCTAATTATAGCAGCCAGAGCAACTTCCATCCTTCCTGTCAGCAGCCACACATCGCCCGGGTGCCTGGCTGGGAGCGGAGGGTGGGGAGCCACAGACTTTAGTTTGTCTGGGAGCTGGGAACTACCTCCAGAAAACCCGGCGGGAAGCTGGAATCCCGTGACTTTGTTCCCCGGGTTCCTCCCTTGGAGAGCCTCCCCGAGTCCCCCAGCCTCGCTCCTCGCTGTTTTCCCTGCCAGCCTCCTGGATTTCCAGCCCATCTCCTGCTGACCCCCGAGGAAACCAGGAGCGAAGCGTGCCAGGGCTCACCCGCTGCCGCAGCGTTTCCGTCTCCTCCTGATACGCCGTCAGCTGCTTCTTCCACTGGTCCACGTTGGCGTTGGCCTCGTGCAGGGCGGCCACCAGCTTGTTGTTGTTGTCCTGGAGGCTGAAGAACTCGGCTTCCCACTGCACCTCGCTCACCGAGCTGCGGGAGAGAGCAGGGATGTGTTTGGGCTTTGGCCCCCGGAGCCAACGCTCGCTCCACCGGCGCTCCCGCGAGCGCTGAGCACGCCCTGCCCTTCCACAGGTTTTAAACTCTTCTTCCAGCACCTCTTTCCTCTGGCCCTGGGTGATATTTGACTCTGAGGCCGCGTGTGCTCGGAACTGCAGGAACACAGTGAGGTTAACGGGGTGGGGGAGCCGCAGGGAACACAAAGGGCCTTCGCGATGTGGGGCTGTGGATCCGTTTGAAAAATCCTTATTAGATCTGAGTCGGCTTTGAATGAAGCCCTACCGGCCCGGACTCGGGAGAAGGCAGCAAAGGGTGCTTGCTTTTGATGTAAAAATATTCTAAGTGTTCAACTGGGAGCTTGACAGGAGCCACAGGGCAGAATCCAGCCCGAAAAGCCTTTGGAACAGACAAAGAGCGGAAGCAGCGGGGCCGGTGCTGGAATCACCAGGGGAATGAACACAAACGCAGCCCCGGGCCAGCCGGGAAAGTGTGAACAGCTTCTGGTATCACAAACTACTGATCTGTGGATAACTGGCATCGGCTCATCCCTGCTGCAGGCACAGAGCTCCTTCCCACGCTGCCTGAGCAGCACGTTTCACCTCCAAGCTGGAAGAACTTCCCACCGGGAAAGAGGGAAACGAACTCGGCGCAGGGTTTGAGCAGCGGACACGGGGGTGACGCTCAGAAAGAAACGTGGGGTCAGAAGGGTTTGGGATGGCAGCGAAATGCAGCAAATCCTGCCAGAACGGAGAGTTCAGGGGTCAGGAGCACCTGTGGCAGCCTCACCCTTCCGAGAGCATCTTCTTGAGCCGCTCCTTCTCCGTCGTGATCTCCACATCAGCGCTTTGGCTCCGGAACAGTTTATCCTCTCCTGGCCCGTTGGAGCTGATGATGGGGCTGGGAAGTACCTGGGGGGGGTGAAGGAGAGCTGGTTATGGCCAAAAACTCACGGGGATGGACCTGAAAGGAGGGCAGAGAGAGCTGCTATTCTGGGAATTCCCCAGCCCCGAAAATCCCGGGCACAAGGAAACTGGTGCAGACGCAGAAAACGAGGGAGGCCTGATTTAATTCCAGGAGACAGATCCGCTCCCGGCTCGCTCACAACCAGAACCACCATCAATTATTCAGAGGTGAAGCTCACATGGAAGCTCTGCTGAGGCAGGGACTGGGAACCAGCAGCGGGACACGGGATGGTGGGAGGGCAGGGGACGGGCAGGGGACACTGCCGGTGTCTCTGTCACCCTGTCAGTGTCCCTGTCACCCTGACAGTGTCTCTGTCACCCTGCCGGTGTCCCTGTCACCCTGACGGTGTCCCTGTCACCCTGCCAGGGTCTCTGTCACCCTGCCGGTGTCCCTGTCACCCTGCCGGTGTCCCTGTCACCCTGACGGTGTCCCTGTCACCCTGACGGTGTCCCTGTCACCCTGCTGGTGTCCCTGTCACCCTGACGGTGTCCCTGTCACCCTGCTGGCTCTGGGATGGCTGCAGGCAGGGGCTGTGTGAGCTCTCCCACTGGCAGAGGAGCAGGATGGGCAGGAACAGGCAGCGTGGCCTCACCCTGGGGCCACTTCCCTGCTCCGTGTCTGACCTTCCCCCTCTGCCCTCCCCGTCCCTCCTGCTGTTGCCATGGCAGCCCAGGGGACAGGGGCCTGTTGTGGCCCTGTTGGGTGTCAGCAGGAGGACAGGGAGCCTCCCTGCCCTCCCAGCCAGGGCAGCTGGGCGATGGAGGCTGCAGCTGGCCTGGGGAAAACACTCCAAACCTTCGGCTCTGCTTCACTCCTTTCTTCACTCGCCACCCACAGCAGGCTGGGGCTTACGGTGAGCAGGGGTTTGGGCAGATCTAGGGCAGATTTCAGCAGATTTCCCCCATTTTTTGCAGCCCACGTGGCATTTCCAGTCTCTGAGTAGCCACTGCCTCCACCTCCCCCCCTCATCCCCCAGGTATTGCTCACACTCCTCAACCTCCAGAGCCCCAGAAGAGGAATAAAAACGGTTGGAAATGCCACGTTCTGCTCTCTGCCCAGGTGACACATCCTCTGTTATGGTCACACCGAGCCCAGGCAGAGCTCTGAGAGCAACAAAAACCCCACCCCAAACCCCATCAAACAACCAAACAACACAAAAAAATCCCAACCAAACCCCACTCCAACTCCAGCAGGGCTTGGGAAGACGCGAAATGGTTCTGATGGTTTCACTGGCCGATAGGGAGGAGCGTGACCCTTCCCCCTGAAGCACTAATTAATTAATTCTCCTTGATGTGTCTCAGCAGGGTGAGCTCAGGGTGTCCCTGGCTGGTCTCAGGGATCCCACAGGGACTGGGTTCTGCCCCTTTTTTTCCTCCCTTTTCTCCTCCCAGGGGTTACCTGGTGAGATGTGAGGCTCAGGGCAGGGTTGGTCAGCTCTGGTTTATCCTGGGACTTCTCCCTGGCCAAACGAGCAGCTTCTTTCACTTCCTGGAACTTCTCTGCAAACTGGAGTGGAGCACACGAAGAGTTAACAAAAGACACCCTGCCCCAGTAAACACAGACCTCAAAAAAAAAATGTGAACAGCAAATATCAAAGAAAACCACCCTAACAAGATAAAAAGACCATCAACAAACGGGGAAAAAAGAGAGTCCCCACGCCTAGAAAGAGTAAGCAAAGTGATAAAATTCAGTTTAAACAAACACGTATTTTACAGAGTCTGTACAGAAGATTACAGAAAAATACTCATTAAAATTTTATACACTCCTACACACCATAAAAGGAGCACAGGCGCCACAATAAAAAGTCTTTTTTTACGCCCTCAAAAAAAGTCCACCCCACTGGAGGGGAGGGGAAAAGCCAAAATGTGGAGCAGCCGATGCCTGGGATCCTCCTCCCTTTGTCACTTCAGTCAACACACCTTTTAATTCCTCCTAAACAACAGAAATTCCTCCCTGTGACTCTGGCACTCAGGGCTGGGGGTTTAGTGAATGCCAGAAACTGGGCACAAATTATTTGTGCTGCTCAACCCCCCCCCTGCAAACACCCCTTTAAAGCTCCTTTCGGTGCTTGGGCACCCGGCAGTAGATTTGTCAGTGTGGTGGGAGCAGCATTTTTCCTCCAGAATATTCCACAGAATGAACAAGGTTGGAAAAGAGCGTTGAGATTGTGGAGCCCAAGCTGATCCCAGCTCATCATCCAAACCCTGGGGATTTCATCCAGACACATCCAGGGACGGTGACTCCATCACATCCCTGGGCAGCCCACTTGGAAAGGAGCACTGAGATCATGGAGTCCAGCTTGTGACCTGATCCCATCTCATCTAAACCCTGGCACTGAGGATTCCATCCACCCTCAAACTCATCCAGGGACTGAGGATTTCATCCACCCTCAAACACATCCAGGGACTGAGGATTCCATCCACCCTCAAACACATCCAGGGACCGAGTATTTCATCCAGACACATCCAGGGACGGTGACACCATCACATCCCTGGGCAGCCCATTTGGAAAAGAGCACTGAGATCATCAATCCAACCTATGACCCGACCCCATCTCATCTAAACCCTGGCACTGAGGATTCCATCCACCCTCAAACACATCCAGGGACTGAGGATTTCATCCAGACACATCCAGGGATGGTGACACCACCACATATCTGGGCAGCCCACTTGGAAAGGAGCACTGACATCATGGAGTCCAGCTTGTGACCCGATCCCATCTCATCCAAGCCCAGGCACTGAGGATTCCATCCACCCTCAAACACATCCAGGGACTGAGGATTCCATCCACCCTCAAACACATCCAGGCACTGAGGTGACTCCACCACCTCCCTGGGCAGCCCATTCCAACGGGATACCCCTCTCTCTCTCTGAGGGATAATCCTTCCTAAAATCCGATCTAAACCTCCCCTGAGGCACCCTGAGAGAAATCCCCTGGGGGTTTCTGAGTGTCACCTGGGAGAGGTGCTGCTCGGAGGCAAAGCCCAGCCCGTACACGGTGTTGGCTCTGCTGTCGGCCCACTGCCCGAATTTCTGGGATGTCTTGGTGAAGGTCATGTTGGGGGTGATGGTGCTGTTGATGATGGCCTGGAGACAGAGAGAGAGAGGAGATGGTAGTGAGAAAAATCGCCTTTTTCTGCTCGTTTTCGAGCTGCTGGGGTGGGATTGGGGGTCACAGGGAATCCCAGAATGGTTTGGGTTGGAAGGGACCTGGAGGATCATCTCGTGCCATTCACTGGATCACCAAAATCCCTGTGGGCTCAAGGAAATAGGGACAGAAATCTCTCGCTTTTCATCCATAAACCAACAGTTCAGTCCAGGCTTTTGGTGACCAAAAGCCTTTCTAGCCTGGCTACAGATGGACAAATTTTAATCATCTTTTCTGCTGAAAAAGGGAGAAAAAACCCCACCCTCCGAAACCTCAGCATCACCAGCTTCCTCCACTGCTGCAAAAGATGATAAGAGCCAGTGTGTCTCTGGGGCCTCAACAACTTTCTGGTGCTTTCCATTTTCATGGCAAAAAAGGGGAAAAAAAAATAAAAAAGGGCTTAACCAGCACTCAGAACGAGGGATTATGAAACCCTGTGTCAGGGCGAGGTGTTACGAAACCCTCTCTGCTGGTCAGGGCAGCAGCAAAACACACCCTGTGCCACCACAGGCCTTCCAGAACACGGCAGGAAAATGAATCTTGGGGGGAATAAATCATGTTTGGTGGGAGGAACTGAACCTCTGAGACCCCCTGACCCCCCC
>WEKX01015196.1:16786-29744 GCA_013390025.1 Pitta sordida | reverse complement strand
GGGATCGGAGTGAGGTTCGGGGGGATTGGGGTGGGATCCGGGAAGGATCCGGGTGGGATCTGGGGTGTGCTCCAGGTGGGATTTGGGTGGAATCGGCGGGGGATCTGCGTGCCCGTGAGCAGGCAGGACAAGGGAGGGGGGGGTGGATCCCTGTGGACACGGGCAGGGGGTTAAACGGGATGTTGGGGAGGGATTCCTCCCCTTGGAGGGGCTGGGATGGGTTTCGCCCCATCCCTGGGAGTGTCCAAGGGCAGGTTGGAACGACCTGGGATAGTGGGAGGTGTCCCTGCCAGTGGCAGGGGGTGGCACTGGATCTCTGAGGTCCCCCCAGCCCAAACCAGTCTGGGGTTGTGGGATTCTGTGAAACCACGTTCTTCACTCAGCCCAGCCTCTGCCATCAAGGGTATGAGGGATGTCACCGATGTCAGGGCTCCTTGTTGTTCCGTCCTTGCTGAAGCCATGGACACAAGTGGAAAGTGGATACAAACCATGAATGTCTCGTTAGGGAACTGGAAACAGCCCTGGAAGAGCAGGAGCTGCAGGGCCTGGGAACCAGGGGGGATAATTTGCCACCAGCCCTTCCTGGGGTGTTGTGGCCAGAGGAGCTGGGATCACTGGGCAGGAGTGAACCCTTTGTCCTGCTGGAATTCTCCAACCCCTGGAAACCTCTGCCCGCTTGGGTCTTTGGCAATCTCAATGGTCCCAGGATTCCTTTAACAGGAAATCTTTCCCAAGAGCGATTTTGTTAATCCCAGATAATTCCGCGCATTAATTTCTCCGTCGGTTTAATATCTTCGGAGCTCACACCAAAATAGTCACTTCCCAGTCCAAGGGGGAAGCAGCATTCCTAACCCAGCCATATTCCCATCAGAATTCCACACTTGGCAGCACAAACATGAGCAGAATCCACACTCTCCTCGAGCCTTTCACCTCCTGCGTGTCTTGGGATGTGTTTAGGAGGGAGATCCACCGAGCCACGGTGTCATTCCTTGTCCTCAGTGTCCCCACCCCGACTGTCCCCGCGTTCGGGGTCACCAGGTGTGACATCCAGGAGGGTTCTGGGCACTGAGGGCACAGCAGATGTCGGCACAGAGGAGCCTTGGCAGCGGCAGAACGGATCGGAGGGGAGGCCACGGGAAGGGTTGTGCTCTCCCAGCGTGTCGGTGACACGCTCAGAAAAGCCCTGGCAGGGCGGACGTGGCTCGAGGGCCACCTCAGCTCAGGGCCAGCAGCCCTCGGGTGTCCCCTGTCCCTCCTGCGCCGTGGCCACCAATGACAAAGGGACCCGAAAAGTAGGACACGGCATCTTTCCTATCGCCCTGGCAGCTAATTACTGACACGTTTCAATTAGGGTAATTAGATCAGCAGCAACTCAACTCACCCCAAAGGCTGGCAGCCTTGTGGAATGGGGTTTTTGGATTCCACCTGCCCTGCCTTGCACGGTGGGGAGAGGGTGAGTGTCCCCAAAGAGGAGCAGGACAATTCCCGTCTTTCCCGTGCCTTTGGTTCCCATCAGGAACTGAGGAAATTCCTGGGGCAGGAATAAAGGGAGTGGGAATGTAGGGGAAGGAATCCTGTCAGGAATTAGACTCCTTCCCAGACTGGGAGGTGAGATGTGGAGCTCTGTGTTTGCTGATCCAAGCCCTGAAACTCAACCAGGCAATTCCTGCGCCGGCAGCTCTCCCGATTTCCAGACATCCAGGGTGGAAAATTCCCTTTGTCCACACAATGAGAAAGGCTGGAAAGGCTGATTGTCCCCACCTTTTCCATCCCCCACCATGGGAAGTGCTGTGACAGACACAGGAATTCAGGGATTTGCTTCTTGTGAGTTCTGAGAATCCCAGAATGGGGGAATCGGGGAATATCCTGAGTGAGAAATCCGAATTCAGAGGTGATAAACCCAAATTCAAAGGTGATAAATACAAATTCAGAAGTGATAAACCCAAATTCAAAGGTGATAAACCCAAATCCAGAGCAGCACCACAGGTTTTCAGTGGCCAGGGGAAGGTGTATTTTAAAGGTCACCAAAGAAGAAACGTGTGGAAAAGTGTTTTGAGAACCTCAGTGAAGGGAAAGGAGAAAACAGAGCAAGGGGAAATAAAGGGAGATGACTCAGGAGCTTCTAACAAAGCAGCAGATGTGACACCAATCCTGCCACGGCCAGTGACAAGTAATTTAACCTCCCCTGTAAAACGAGGAGAGCAGGAGCCTCTGGGGGCACGGGGAGACTTTAATTAGTTGCTATTCGTAGGTTAAACAGCAAGTCTGAAGGTGAAAGCACTCAATGCTGAAGTATTATTAGCTCCTGAAGGATTAATTTCTGAAACTGGGCAACCCCTGCGCTCCGGGAAAAGTGGAGCAGGGTCCGTTTGGGGATTGATTCTGGTGGTTCCACCCTGTCCAAAAGGGAGCTGGGGAAGAAATTTTGCTTTGTGACATGACACAGGGCAGGGTGTCATCGTCCACTCAAAGAGTTCCTGACTCCTTCCCCAATTCCCTGACTCCTTCCCCAATTTCTGACTCCTTCCTCAGTTTCCTGACTCCTTCCCCAATTCCCTGACTCCTTCCCCAATTTCTGACTCCTTCCTCAGTTTCCTGACTCCTTCCCCAATTCCCTGACTCCTTCCCCAATTTCTGACTCCTTCCTCAGTTTCCTGACTCCTTCCCCAATTCCCTGACTCCTTCCCCAATTTCTGACTCCTTCCTCAGTTTCCTGACTCCTTCCCCAATTCCCTGACTCCTTCCCCAATTTCTGACTCCTTCCTCAGTTTCCTGACTCCTTCCCCAATTCCCTGACTCCTTCCCCAATTTCTGACTCCTTCCTCAGTTTCCTGACTCCTTCCCCAATTCCCTGACTCCTTCCCCAATTTCCCAGCTCCTTCCCCAATTTCCTGACTCCTTCTCCAATTTCTGACTCCTTCCCCAATTCCCTTCCCCAATTTCCCTTGGAGAAGGGTCCTTTTTTTGTTGTTTTTTTTTTTAAATCAAGAAACTTGTCCACACGTTCTTCCCACAGAAGGTGGGAGTGAAATTCCTCACCTCCTTAATTAATTAATTATCCTTAATTCCCGTGGCACAAACGTTTGTTGCCGCTCTTTTCTCTTGGGCACAAAGCGCAGAGGCGGCCCCTGGGATGAGGAGTTCCTTCCCTTGTTCCCCTAAAATCCAGTTTCTTCCACGGGAACATTGAATTTTTGCTGGTCCTCCACCAGAGAGGAGATTTTTGCCCTGAGGTCTGTTCCCATAAAACTCCCACCTTGAGCCAGAGCAGCACATTCCAGGTGAAGGTTTCCAAGGGCAAAGAGAGATTTTTCGCACATTATTTTCTGAAAATATGAAGGTTTTTGGTTTTTTTTTTTAAAGGGAAAGAACACTCGGGATTTAGTTTAACTCACAGACCCCAAACACACCTTGAAATAAATATAAAACCCAAGCCATCACTCCTGGCGAGGGTGAAGACAAATCCCATTCCTGGGTGGGATTATGTTCCTGGCCTTATTCCATTGACTAAAAAATTTAAGATTTCCAGATTTTTAACCTGGTTTTTCCCCTCACAAATCAAGTTTTTTGTTGTTTTTCCTCCCTCCTGGGCTGGCTCCTGACAGCTCAGCACAGGAACACTTTGATGTCTCCTCTCAGCTCTGAAAGGTTCCCCAGCTCCATTGACTAATTAAACCTTAAAATATGCAAAAACTAAAGACAACCCTGACTTTAAAGAGCCGATTTGGAGGTGAGAGATAACGCCTGGTGTCACAAATAAACCGATTTACCTCATGCGGAAAAATACCTGATCACACCCCCGCGACTTTTAGATGGCAATAATTAATTTCCCACCTCCACCAAAAAGAAGAAAAAGTCTTTTTAAAGCTGCCCCATCCCGAGGGATGTCACCTGGGGTGGTGGGAGATGTCCCTGCCCCGCTCCTCAAGGTCCTTCCCGCCCCATCCTGGGATTCTGCAAAGAGATTTCTTAAAACCAGGGAATTCTTAAACAGCATCACTTTACAAACAAGTTTCCAGCCTTGCTGCAACTCAGCCAAGTCGCCTACTTCACAGGGTTCACCACAAAAAAATATCAAAAATCAAAATAAAAATAATTAAATATATATATATATATTTTCCAGAAGGACCCCACGGTTCTTTGAGCATATTCTTGTTTTGGGAGGGGTTTTTTTTATTGCTCAAATCTACAGTCTGGGTGTGCTTGGCCGCTCAAGTCACGAGGTACAATTCGAGATGATACACGACTTTGCTTGTTTTAATTAGAAAATGAACCTGTTGGGTTAGAGAAAAGGATCCAAAAGAGTGACAGCGAATTTCTGAGTCCAGACTTAATCTGGGAGCAATTGGCTCGAAAGCAGAATGGAATATCAACAGGAAAAAAATAATAATTTACACTGATTTCACCGATTTCAGGATCTCAGCACGGGTTCAGTGCCCACACTCAGGATGGTTCTAAAAAAACCACCCAAAATAAACAGGGGAAAATGACACTGGGTGACACCAAAGGAAAGCTTTAAAGGCAGAAAAAAAGACATTTTTTTTCTTTTTCTTTGGACTTTTTCAGAGTCCAAACACTGAATTATTGACTGTAGTTTTAGGGCACCTCCCCAAAAATGGGGATCTCCTCATTCCTCTCCGAGAGCAAGCGTCCTTCCTTCTAAACCAGGTCCTCACCTGTCACAAATTTTTCAAGGAAAAGGAGGAAAAAGGCCCTGCCAGGGCTTGGACTGGGCTCTGTGGAGCTGTTCCTGGCTGGGCAGTGCCAAAGCAATGCCCAGGAGACTCCGGGCTCTCCCTCCAGAGCCACATTTCAGTTCTCCCTCCTCCCCTCCTGCCTTAAAAAAAAAAAGGGAATTTGGGGGTTCAAAGGCAACAGTAAAACCCACAAAGGAACGGGAATTTCGCTGTTTTCCAGTGAGCGCAGCAAGGAAAAAAATCAAGGAGACGACAAATTCTGTGGGAAATGGGGATAAAGGCATTCCAGGAACACTGTGGGGACGGACCTGCTGCACCAAAAGCCACGTGGAAAAAATAAAAAAATCAACTTAACGAGTGATTTAGCGGGTTCTCAACATTCAGCAGCACAGAGCCAGAGGGACCTTCCTGCCCTCAGACATTCCCAAATCCCGTTTTCCCCCGGCCAGGACATGACCCCAACCCAACTCCAGCGCCAAAAGGACGAGTTTCCCCCTCACCGACGGCCAAAATCCACCAGCAAAACATTGAAACCAGAGCTTGTTTAGGTCGACATTTATTGCAGCTAAAAGGTTAACAACGCTAACAGGGGTTTGGTTTGGGGGTTTTTTTGTATTTCTTTTTTACTTACACTAAAGGGAAATGTCAAGTTAATCCAGAACAAAAGCTGCGTCTGGGGTGGGGATGAGGGGGGGACAGAAACGAGCAGATTCTCTACGGGATTCATGGCAAAAGCCAACCAAAAGACGGTAGACACGCCACTGAAGGGAGTTAAAATGTTCACTGAAGCTTGGGAGTCTTCATGGAAGAGAGCCTGCAACTAAAATGACAGAAAATAATAAAAAAAAGGGAAAAGAAAGAAAGAAAAAAACAAAAAAGAAGGTTTTAAAAGCTCCGCGCTGAGGGAGATCCGCCCGCGTCACAAACGCTCCAATGTTTCACAAGGTCAATTCTCAAAAGCTGCCCCTGAAAGGCAGGGCCAAACTGAGAGGGATGTGCAAAAAAAAAATAAAAAAGATTAAAATGAGATTAAAGTGGTCAAAGGGTGAAGCAACACCCGAATGTCAGCAGCAGAACCGGGCCCAGGCCCCTCAGCGACAGAACCGAGCCCAGGCCCAACATGGCGCCTTGGCATGAGGGAGGCCGAGGCACAGCCACCCAGGCCTTGGGATTTCCCCCCAAATCCACCTTTATTCTCTTTATTCTCAAGAGACAGGGTTATACCCTGCACTGACCTCAGGAACCAGCGGTTCTCCCAGACTTTGGGGTTCAAAAAATGCCCCAAAAAGTGTCAAAAGTTAAACCCAGAGCGGCTCCAAACGCTGGGCTGGGCCCTGAGGGAGGGTTTCCATCCAGCCTGAAACTCCACGTTGCCAATAATGGGATATGTAATCAAGAATCCTTCCCAAAATGGAACTGGGCAAGAAGAAGGGACTGGAATTGGGCAGGGGAAAAATAAAAACCAGCAGCAACACTGGCAGCTCCAGCCCTGGGCTCACAAAAAAGCTGAAGCCTCTGGAGGAAATCAGAGTTAAATCCAACCCAGGCTGGCACTGAGAGATCTCCTGGGTGAAAACCTCAAACTCCACATTAATTAGACCCAAACAGGAGCTGAATAAACTCTAGGACTGATGGTTTTCCAAGCAGCCCCTGCTCCAAAATTGGTTTTCGGGAGTCCAACATTTCCCGTAAGAAACGCCCGGGCCCTCCGACATCCTTAAATCTGAGCAGCAGATGAATTTATTTGTATTTATTTCTATTTATTTCTATTTATGGCCTTTGTGCTGCACCGTTTTCCCTCATGGCAACAACAGAACCACCAGCGGATTTTTGTGAGGGGTGATTTGGTGATTTTGTGCTCCAAGGCAGAAAATTGCACAACGCCACGATCTTGTTTCTTCTGCTTCCAAAGCCAGTGAAGGCAAAAAAACCCCCCAACCACCCCCAACTTGCAATAATGGCCTAAAACTGGTTTCTACAAGCAAGGAAAACACGTTGCTGTGGCCCGAAACTGCTTTCTAAGGGAGGAAAATGGTAATTCTTTAAAAAAAAAACCCAGCAGGCACAGGCAAGTTGGGAACTAAAGAATGAATTTTCTTGTGGATTTGCCAGGAAATGGAGAGGCTCCTGTGGGTTCTGTAAGGATGGGAACTCCAGAACTCGGCTCCAAAGCTCTTGGAAGAGAAAGAGAAGCCCAGGGAGGGTCTGATGACACCCAAGGGATCACTTGGGACAGGTTTTAGATGGGTGAGGATGGAGAGCACAATAAATCTTAACTCTGTCGCCCTCAGAAATCCCTCAAGTCAGGAAAAGACGGAACGATCACGACCTCGGGGGTTTGTTTTGGCGATGCTCTTAAATCTCCCACCTCTCCAGAGCTGCTTCAGCCAGCAGGGAGTACAACGTGCGGATTAACTCAGTCTTCTGGAATTGTCCCTTAAAAGCACAAGTTTTTTTTTGCCTCATGGCCTTGGGTTTGGTTTTTTTTTTCAAGCAAAGAACTTCTGCAAAGCAAATATTTGACAGGGATTCCTCTCTAAAGTGATGCTCTTCTGAAGCTGATGCTCCACCTCTGGGTGTTTCCTCCAGGATTTTCGGCAGCCACGTGAACTGCACCTGCTCAGGACTTAAAATCCCTTGGAGGAGGGAGGGAATGACTCAAGGATTTCTTGGGGAGGAGCTGGAAATCCGTGTGGAAATGAAAAGGACGCTTAGGAACTGTCCAACTTTTTAATCACGAGGGGAAATCTTCCCAGCTGAGCTTCCCAAGGGAGGGTTTAAGTGTTGCCAGAGTGCAGTGAGCTCAGTGAATTCATCCTGCACTCAAAAAGTCTGGATTTCTACCCAAAATAAAGACAAAGGGGGGGGAAAATCTTCTTCAAACTGGTGTGGGGAAGGAACTGCTCGATGCACGAGGGGGTTGGGAGGTGAAAACTGGAGCAGAATAAAACCTGAATTGTGGTAAAACCTGAACTGAAACAAACCCTGAACTCAAGAAGGTTGAGGGCCAGAACCAAACCAGGGTAAGTCGCGGTTTTCATGTCACTGATTCCATTTTTTTTGGTGGGGTGAGGAATCTCATCACCAAACAGGCAAATTTGGCCAGAGAGAGAGAGAAAGACAAGAGGAAAAGAGGCACTTCTGAGCCCAAATCTGGTTCTTCCCCCAGAAGATGCCACCCAAGCTGGCACAGCCTGCACCACACGGGGCTGGCAGGAACCTTGAAGGGTGTTTTATCACCTTGGCTTTCAAGTCCACTACTAAAAACCAAGTGCTCTTCCCACTCTGCTGAAGATCTTTTACATTCCAGGGGCACTTTAGAGCCAGAGAGAGTCTCTTATGCCAAACCTCGAAAGCAAGATTTGGGGTAATCCAGCAGTTCTCAGCACTCCACTGGAGCTCTGGGTTCTCCCTGAGCATTAAAAAGCCAAAACCACCCACGGGAACAGCAACAATTTCTTGGGAAAGGAGGGTTTCAACAGCCCTGGGGGTTCACGTGGGGCACGTACCTATTTACTTGCTCTTTTCTGCCTGTACATTTGTATCATTCTCTGACGGAAAACATCAAATGCATCTTCTTTATTCTCTTCCCCCGCAACACCCAAGCCCTCCCCTGCAGAGGTAGCACCCCTAGGGAGCAAAAGGGAGAGTTAGAAATGCTCTGAGCCCGGGACATTTCGCAGAAGAAAAAGATCATCCACAAAAACAGCAACGGCAACAACAACACAGACAAAAAAAAATTCATGTGGAATCACTTGAAAGTCATCGTTCAAAGGGGAAAATCCAAATCCCCCACCACGAGAAAAGGCTCCTGTGATATTGATAAAATCACCTGAAAGATCATGAATTTTAGGTGGGAAAGGTGGCAAAAGCTGCCTTGGATTCGTCACGTCAGAAATGAAATAAGGAACGAGGAGGAAACGCCACGGAACTCTGGAGGAAAGGGAAATTTCTCCCGAGGGAACAAAACGCTGCTGGGGTTTAAAATCACCCCAACCAAGCTCAGGTGGGGTGGGATTATTTAAAAAAAAATAAACCCCTCCTTTTGGAAACACAAAGTGAATTTGCTATTTTAACGATGTGATTAAACCACAAACCCTGGAGCTCCTGCCCTCCCAAGAAACACGAGCCCTGAACTCCTCTGTTCATCCAAACACAAAACAAAGGGAAGAAGAGAAGCCTCAAAAACATCAGAATTATTTCGACCCCTCTTGTGTGTTCATCTTCAAAGCCAAGCTTAACCCCAGGAACAACCCCCTGGGCCAGGCCTGTCTCTCCCAGGTCAATGAAGTGACAATTATTTAAAATAAAAATAATAAAAAACTAATCAAAGACATGAGTTAATTACCCAGAGGAGGGGTCTGTCCCATAAAAACCTTCTGCCCCTGAGGGTGGTTGTGGATTCTTTGGGTTTAAACCTCTCTTTGGGTTTAAACATCTCTTTGGGTTTAAACCTCTCTTTGGGTTTAAACCTCTCTTTGGGATTAAATCTCTCTTTGGGATTAAACCTCTCTTTGGGATTAAACCTCTCTTTGGGTTTAAACCTCTCTTTGGGTTTAAACCTCTCTTTGGGTTTAAATCTCTCTTTGGGTTTAAACCTCTCTTTGGGTTTAAACCTCTCTTTGGGTTTAAACCTCTCTCTTTGGGTTTAAATCTCTCTTTGGGTTTAAATCTCTCTTTGGGTTTAAACCTCTCTTTGNGTTCTTCCCCCAGAAGATGCCACCCAAGCTGGCACAGCCTGCACCACACGGGGCTGGCAGGAACCTTGAAGGGTGTTTTATCACCTTGGCTTTCAAGTCCACTACTAAAAACCAAGTGCTCTTCCCACTCTGCTGAAGATCTTTTACATTCCAGGGGCACTTTAGAGCCAGAGAGAGTCTCTTATGCCAAACCTCGAAAGCAAGATTTGGGGTAATCCAGCAGTTCTCAGCACTCCACTGGAGCTCTGGGTTCTCCCTGAGCATTAAAAAGCCAAAACCACCCACGGGAACAGCAACAATTTCTTGGGAAAGGAGGGTTTCAACAGCCCTGGGGGTTCACGTGGGGCACGTACCTATTTACTTGCTCTTTTCTGCCTGTACATTTGTATCATTCTCTGACGGAAAACATCAAATGCATCTTCTTTATTCTCTTCCCCCGCAACACCCAAGCCCTCCCCTGCAGAGGTAGCACCCCTAGGGAGCAAAAGGGAGAGTTAGAAATGCTCTGAGCCCGGGACATTTCGCAGAAGAAAAAGATCATCCACAAAAACAGCAACGGCAACAACAACACAGACAAAAAAAAATTCATGTGGAATCACTTGAAAGTCATCGTTCAAAGGGGAAAATCCAAATCCCCCACCAGGAGAAAAGGCTCCTGTGATATTGATAAAATCACCTGAAAGATCATGAATTTTAGGTGGGAAAGGTGGCAAAAGCTGCCTTGGATTTGTCACGTCAGAAATGACATAAGGAACGAGGAGGAAACGCCACAGAACTCTGGAGGAAAGGGAAATTATTATTATTATTATTAATAAATGATTGAGGTATGAAGGGAACTCAGCGATCCTCTGGGGAAAGAAAACTGTTAAACCACAGAGGGATAATGAGAGAGAGAAATAAATGATGTGGGTTCAGAGAGAAAGAAATGATGTGGGTTCAGAGAGAAAGAAATGATTTGGGTTCAGGAGGAAATAAATGATTTGGGTTAAGGAGGAAATAAATGATTTGGGTTCATTGAGTCAGGGGAGTGAAGGAGGTGTTAGATTATCCACAGGATTCTCTGGGTGCAGCAGTTTGAAATGATAAATTTAAGATGAAAACGCAGGATTATCGTTTAATTAATCTTGTTAATTCATAATAATTATAATTTAAAGGTAAAAACCACACTCACCTCCTGGCAGGTGCACTCACCTCTCTCTTTACGCAGCGGAATAAATCACAATTAAGAGTGAAAATAAACCTGTGTGACCTTCCTAAATCCCGTTTTCTGAGGGATTTGTGTTTTATCCTCAGGATATAAAAAAAAAAACCCAACACCCAAATGGTGTGTTCCAAACCCTGTCAGCACTGCCAGGCAGAAGTGCAGAATTCCAGAGGGGGTTACCTACACTTTGACAGGCTCCCGGATCCCTTTCCCTCGTGTGCCGAGGCCGTGGCCCTCCTGCCAGCCCATCTTCTGCAGCATCTGGAATCCCACGTTCCTGGGGGTCAGTCTCTTGTGGGAAAACTCCAAATCTTTNCAGGTGGAAGGAGCTGCTCCTCCTCATCCCTTCCCTGCTGGGGGAGGAAAGGCAGAAAGAGAATTCTGGCCACTGGAAAAAATAAAAAAAAATAAAGCAAACAACCAGAATGATCTGATTTAATAATAGTAATAATAATAATAATAATAATAATAATAATAATAATAATAATAAATAAATGATTGAGGTATGAAGGGAACTCAGCAATCCCCTGGGGAAAGAAAACTGTTAAACCACAGAGGAAAAATAAGAGAGAGAAATAAACGATGTGGGTTCAGAGAGAAAGAAATGATTTGGGTTCAGAGAGAAAGAAATGATTTGGGTTCAGAGAGAAAGAAATGATTTGGGTTCAGGAGGAAATAAATGATTTGGGTTCAGGAGGAAATAAATGATTTGGGTTCATTGAGTCAGGGGAGTGAAGGAGGTGTTAGATTATCCACAGGATTCTCTGGGTGCAGCAGTTTGAAATGATAAATTTAAGATGAAAACGCAGGATTATCGTTTAATTAATCTTGTTAATTCATAATAATTATAATTTAAAGGTAAAAACCACACTCACCTCCTGGCAGGTGCACTCACCTCTCTCTTTACGCAGCGGAATAAATCACAATTAAGAGTGAAAATAAACCTGTGTGACCTTCCCAAATCCCGTTTTCTGAGGAATTTGTGTTTTATCCTCAGGATATTAAAAAAACCCCCAAACCCAAATGGTGTGTTCCAAACCCTGTCAGCACTGCCAGGCAGAAGTGCAGAATTCCAGAGGGGGTTACCTACACTTTGACAGGCTCCCGGATCCCTTTCCCTCGTGTGCCGAGGCCGTGGCCCTCCTGCCAGCCCATCTTCTGCAGCATCTGGAATCCCACGTTCCTGGGGGTCAGTCTCTTGTGGGAAAACTCCAAATCTTTTGGTTTCTGGGAAGGAGAAAAAGAAAGAAAAAGATAAAAATAAATTAGAAAATAAAAATACAAAAAAACCCCCCAACAACTCAACACAAAAATAAAGGTGGGTTGGTGTCCAGGGGAATGAAAAAAAAAAAATAATCCCTTAAATCTGCCAGAAATTGGGTTTGAATTCCTGAATTCAACCTGAACTCAAATTGGGTTTCAATGCCTGAATTCAACTGGAATTCAAGTTGGGTTTGAATTCCTGAATCCAAGTTGGGTTTGAACTCCTGAATTCAACCTGAACTCAAATTGGGATTGAATTCTTGACTTCAACTGGAATTCNCTCTCTTTGGGTTTAAACCTCTCTTTGGGTTTAAACCTCTCTTTGGGTTTAAACCTCTCTTTGAAAGCAGCTCTGACAAACCAGTTCCTCGGGCAGGGACCAGGAAATTCCACTGGGATTTTCTGGAGCCATCCCTTCCATGAGGAGGCACCATGAAATTCAAGGTTTGGTTGCCTTTTTTTTTTCCTTTTTTCCCCCCCTCAGGAACATGAATAAAAACCTCCTCCAACCTTCCAATGGGACTTTTTCTCCCAGCCCTCCCCAAAATTGTGTTAATCCAGCCAAAATTCTGGTGAGGGAATGAGATCAGGCACCCTGTGGACTTTTCAACGAGTCACCAGTGGGGAGGAGTTTTAAAAGGGGAGATAAAAATTGGAGGTTACAGGTTATTAAATGGGGAAAAAAAACCCACCCCAAACCCTGAACTGCATCAAAACAACCGAAAGAGAGACAGGAAAATGTTAAATTGCTCTGGTTTCCTCCTCACTGAGACTGGGATTGGAAGGGGGGAGTGAAGAGAGGAGCAGAGCCTGGAAATCATCAGTTTTCCCCAAGTTTTGTGAAATCCCAAAGTTCCTCCCTTGCTCTGGACGAGAGGGAGCAGCAACGGCCTCAAGCTGCAAAAACTGGATTTTGAATTAAAAACGCAGCTCTCAGAGCAGCCCCAATGAAGCAGCCCGTGATCAGCTGCAAAACCTGTGCCAGGAGCTACAGGATCAACGGGAATTTCCTCGTTTGTTTGGACCCAACAGGTTTTTTTTTGAGGTGAGGACCCAAAAGTTCTCAGAGGGTTGAGCACAGGAGCTGCAGGTGG
>WEKX01015192.1:0-22614 GCA_013390025.1 Pitta sordida | reverse complement strand
CCAAGTCCCTGTGTATGATACTGTCATTATGTTGATGGCTCAGTCACCAACATTAACTCTGTGAGGAAGGAGATAAAGGGAGGAAACTGTTTCCTTTCTCAGCCTGTGGATCTGAAGCCCCTTGCAGGTATATATATCCAGTCCCAACATATCTGCTGGATTCCTTTGGTCTCTCCAGCTGGGATATCCCCAAGTATGACACTTTACAGTAGCCCAAACTGCATATAAAAGCACTCCAGCAGAAAAATCTGGGCGAGTACAACCTCTGGAAGTATTTAAAGGCCATCTTACTTACTTTTAAGAGACCAAGAGACGCCTCTTGGGAGGACGATGAGAGTTCAGCTGCTTGGGTTTATTGCTGCTAACTCAAGTGTTATGATGGAGCACGGACATGCTGTTTGTGTTGGCACAAGTAATGGCTGCATACCAGAGGGCTCTTTGTGTGGAGTCCCAGCAAAAATAGCTGTCTCATGGCCTGTGTCCGCCAGCAGCGCGTGTGTTGAATTCCTCCCAGAACCATCCTCCAGCATGAGCAGAGATGGAGGAAGATGGTCCCAGTTTCTGACCTGGGAGGTAGCAGTCTTGCTGGCTACAAAAGGAGCAGCTGCAGCACTGTGGGGATTCTGGTTTTCAAACTCTTCCATGCTGCCTTTACTTTTGCAAAGCTTACAAGTGATGGAGGTTGTGTTCTCCTGTGGCCCTCAAGCTGTAAATCCTTTTAGCCTCAGGAAGAAGAGAAATACTAACAGATGGTTGTGCATGCAGCCAATTGCCTTTATAATACATACGTAGCTGTGAGCCCAGAAATGCCAGGCACTTTAAAAAATAAGAAGGGCAGATTACTTGGAAAGTTTAACAACAATATTGTAGCAAAATGCTCTTGGATGTTTGATTAAAAGAAATGCGTAAGAATCAAAACCAGCTGCACAGAGAAGAATTGTAAGCAAAAAGGCTCTTACTCAATGTTTGTAATACTGAACCGCTATTTTTAAGTGTAACCCTAAAAGATCTGTGGAATAGCTTTGTTTCTTCTTGGAGTCCACATCTAATTATACATTAAACTTTAATATTAAAAGAAAAACCCTGTAATTCATTCAGTCTTTCCACTTCTTAATAAGCAGTCTGCCATTTCAGGTATTGTTTGTGTGGTTTTTTCTATTATCTGCTTTCAGTTTTCAGTAGTCCTGAAAGGTGTCTATAACTGAACTCGGGATTTCTTAGGGCTTTGCCAGAATTGTAAACTGCAATTCTCAATTCTTTTTTCTCCAAATTTTGTAATGTTCTGTCATTGTATATGCACAGCAACATTTCCTTTTATATTCCCCTATATAATACATCAGACTCATGTTTGATTTACTGCACACTTCATTTTCAAGTTTCATCATTTGTATGTACTCATATTTTACTCTTTGGCAATTAGGAGCTACTTATATAGACTCTTCTTCCTAACTGATTACAACATCTGTTGGGGATTTTTTTCTTTTGAAGGAAAGGCCAAGAGGGTACAAAGACCAAATTGTTGGCCTTACAATGTTTTAAAAAAAATCGAACAAAAAAAATCTTCATCTGCAGTTGCTCTGTTTCACTTACGTAGTTAGTGGAGTGATTCATATGGCAAACCATGAAGGCATTGAAACCATTAATGAAGACTAACCACATATATGTAAAAAGAACTTGAAAAAGCAGGTTACATTTACTAACCTAGTGAAATACGCTGTCCCCTTAAATGCATTTCATGTCATTTCCTCCTAAACAACATTTTGTATCACTTCTCCCCCATTTTAAATAGGAGAAGAACATTACAACTGCATCTCTGCCCTGCACAAGTCTATGAGAGGCTCAGATGAAAACGCTTCCCTTTACTGGCTTGCTCGAATGCTTGAAGGCGGTGAGGATCCACTTTATGTAGCAAGGAGGCTGGTGAGGTTTGCAAGTGAAGATATAGGTCAGTATTTGCAATACTTCATGTTGGAATACTATGTTGAATTAAGATCTGCCAGGGTTCTGGTTTCTAAATTTGGCTTCTGAGAAAAAAAACAAGCCCCAAACTGCTACTCTATGCAAAATGGGTACAAAATACTGAAATGCCCCACATCCAACAAAAAATTTGGTATATCCGAGCAGAGACCTACGTGTGGTATTGTTGTGATGATTACCTTCTACAGGAGAAACAAATGCATTCATGGTCAGGTTTGACAGTGTATTGATATGGATTCTTTTAAAACTCTGGTGACTGCAGCTCACTAGTAAACTTGTGCCACAGAGAGTGTGTATTTCAGGGATGTCTGATTTTTTCTAATGAGTCTGGCAGGTGGTTTCCTACCCTGACATGCAAGCCTCAGATGTGATAGTTGGCTTCCTAGTTGATTGATGTATCCAAAGTAGCAGAAGCAGTAATACGTGCTTGTAGCACATGTGTGGTGGGTGAGGAGTTAGGAGATCTGGGGAAGCTATGTCTGTGTAGCAGTGTTTCCCCATTTCTTTATCATTTTCAAAAAGTAAGAAAATCATACGTAGTCAGCAGCTGCTCAGGCCACCACTGTGTGGCAGCAGATTCAGCTGTAAATCGTACCCACACTTAGACCTTCCTTTTTTTGGGAGGAGGGGCAGCGGGGAGTGGAGAGGAGGGCAGATGAAGGAAAGCTGGTGGATGGAGGGACTATGTCTTAGGTACGGTGTGGTATTGTACCACAGACACTTGAGAAAGCAACTTTGAAATGTGCATGGCTATCTTACAGGAGAGGAAAAATAAAACATAAAAAAGAGACATTAACTAACGTAAATTGACTTTAGCTTGCTTTTTATCTGATCCCTTTTTGTAGGACTGGCAGATCCTCTGGCTTTAACACAAGCAGTTGCTGCTTATCAAGGCTGTCATTTTATTGGAATGCCAGAATGTGAGGTAAAGGCTTCATTCGTTCACTAATTTGAAAGTACTGCAAACTGTAAGACCTATCTGTAACTATAAAAAGAAACAGATTGCAAGGACAAGGCAAACTTAGTTACTTGTTCATTCAGCATGGCCCTTCTTTGGCAAGAGAACATTGTAGCTCCTAAAATAGATGATGTAGTCTAAAATAAAATTCACTGTGTATTTATTGTTAAAATGTGATATGTGAATGCATATCATTTTGCTCTGTCCATTTTTTCTCTATTATAAATAAAGTAATATAGTCTGATATTCCAATGTAGCTATTATTTTTGAATAGTGAAAATCATGGAGCTGTGTTGTTGAATAATAGGATTCATACTACAGTAACAGGCAGAGGTCAATTTAAAAACATAATCCCTGTCATTCTGTACAAACAACCTGAATAGCAGACCTTGTCCCAAAGAGCTTAAAAGAAGTCATTTAACATTTTCCCTTTTCTTGTTCCCAGGTGATTCTAGCACAATGTGTAGTGTACTTTGCCAGAGCACCAAAGTCTATAGAAGTGTACCGAGCATATGGCAACGTCAAAGAGTGTCTGAGAATGCACACAGGACCTCTGCCACCTGTTCCACTGCACCTGAGAAATGCCCCAACAAGGCTCATGAAGAACTTGGGCTATGGTAAAGGCTATAAATACAACCCCATGTACAAGGAACCTGTAGAGCAGGACTATCTGCCAGAAGAGTTGAAAGGTACAGACTTCTTCAAGGAACGAGAAACATGACTACTGTGCTCAGAATGGGGTTTGGTTTTATGACTCATACATTTCTACTGGGAGAGAAATTCCACTTACAGGTATTGTGGTTGAAAGGATTAAGCTACTGAGCCTTTCAGATACTTTTTTTAATCCTGATTTTACTGCTGTTATTCTGAAGGTATTTTGTAAAGAATTGCAGCTAGGCAATGTAGAAATGCAAACATAAGCCTTATCTGTGTAGTGCTGTCACTCTGATTCACAAGAAACAGAGAAAAAATGAGAGACTTGTATTCCTGACTCTTGTTTTGAGACAAGGAATATTACTGTGCTGCTTTTTCAAATCAGCATCTAGTTCAGATACTGAGACTGTTTATTTTCAAAAAATACAGTGTATTGTACCCCCTCTGGTAAAATACTGTAAACAAAATATAATTGCAGAGTCATTCTTGCTCTTATGCTATTCCAGAGACAAATTTTGTACAACAGTTATTAAACCAATAAAGCTGTTAAAAATACTGTCTGTGCATTTGTTTAAATGCTCTTGTGACAGCAGTGTGGTCTTGAAAGTTTGATAATCCCTTTAATTTTATTATCCCTACTTTCCAGAGCAAGTTTAGTTCAATTTGTAAGTATAACAGTCATAAAAATAGCCAAATCATGTTCATTTCTGAAGTTTTATCACTTAAATTTTTTATTGTGTGATGACATTTTGGGAAGTGGTTTTTGAAAGGAAATTCCGGGTAATGAGGCACACTTGCGTGTTTTCAGCTGTGCATCCAGAATGTCATTAGCCTTGAACTGGAAAGCCGAGAGACACAAATTGACTTAGTGCTGTTTAATAATAGAGAGTTTGGTTTCCTTTTCCTGCTGAAAACATAGCAGCATCCACGATTGCTGTTGACTGAACATTTCAGTAAGTAGCAGTGTCCCTGATGGCGACAACATTCTTTCACTGAAGTGCTGATTATTTTTCTTCTCCTCAATCCTCCGTAGGTGTGCAGTAGCCCAGTGTGCTGAAAGGCCAGCAAGGGCTCAAACCGTGTATGACTCTGCTGACGTGCAGTTCACAGGTTCACAGGTTATTCTGAGTTGGATAGGACCCGCAGGATCATCTAGTCCAACTCCCAAGCGAACGCCCACCCAGGGATCAGGCCCACAAGCGTGGAACCACGGGCACCACGCTCCATCCATCCAAGCCTCCCACCCTCTAGACCATGTCACTGAGCTCCTCATCGAGTCTTCTCTTAAACACCTCCAGGGATGGCAACTCCACCATCTCCTTGGGCAGACTAGATGATCCTGTGGGTCCCTTCCAACTCAGAAGAACCTGTGAACCTGTGAACTGTGCACACTTGTCTAAGTGCCATGGATTTAGTTAGCTGGTGTGTGGATGTATGTCTCAGCCAAAAATCACCACCACCAGTTGCAGTGCAGTGTAGTTACAGCTGGATTTGCTTGGCAGCTNCGGTGCTGGAGCTCCCCATGGGGCGGCGCTGACCCGGCCCCACGGGGAGGGCCATGAGTCACGCTGTCCCCTGTTACTCTGAGCGCAGCTGGGGAACTGACCCCCCCCGGGTGCGTGTTACTGTTTCCATGGCTACAGGCGGGGAAGGGCAGTGCCACAGGAAAGTGGGGCTGGGCTGGCCACAGCAGCCAGCGGGACATGCTCACTCCGCTGCCGCAGCTGAATCCCCCTGCACCACGTGGCACTGCTGACAGGGTGCTGACAGGGTCCGGAGTTCCAGGGGGTGGGGCAATGGGCATGGCCTTCATGCATATTAACGACCTGCACTTCTTTGCGAGGGCCGTCGCCTGTCCCTTTCCTCACGAAGGACAGGGTATAATTGCATTACTGAATCATTTGGCTTTTTATGATGTGTTACATTTGCAGAACAATGGCTGGTGCTTCATTTCACATTTACAGTATTGCCTTTACTGGTTTTTTAAAGCTTCTATTCATCTGCCCAGTTCAATTCGTAAATAAATGTTTCATTTTTTGACAACGGAAAGCTGCTTTCCATTGGAGCCATACTGATCTCTTTGTGCCTCACTCCAGCTGTGATACGACCCAGCCACCTGTGGGTCAGCTGCCTGGAATAGTCAAATTCCAGGTGGGTATTTCTTGACAGCAGAGGTATTTGGTGCCGTGTGGAGCTTGGATCAGAGGAATTGCCACAGCCACACATCTGGAGTTCATTCAGAGCAACTTTAGCAAACCAGGAGGTCTGTGGTCTGAGGATGCAGTGCCAAGTCCAGAAGCCAACTTTCTTCTGCTTACTGCTCTTACATTTCAAGATGGATTGCTGCCCCTTGGGCCTGATCTAAAATTTCTATATATACAATCTGCAAAACTTTGTGATTTGTATTGGAGATTAATTTTGTTGTGAGATTCCCCTCATAGCACTGCTGCATGACAAAAATGTAGGACTTAAGCCAAAGATCATAGTGTAACTGAAATGTTTCAGAAATTAAACCTGTTGCAAGACTGTGTACTGCTAGAGGGTTTGAGTCAGATTCTTTAAGCATTGCTATATTCTCCTTCAAGTAAGTATAGTTTCTGAATGCTTCTGATTTGAGGATTTAGAAATTCATAGATTTTAGTGAGGTAGATATAATTTGGAGGCTTAGAAATTTAGGGATTTTAGTAAAAAGCTAGAAGGTTTAGATTTAGAAGGATTAATAAATGTTAGAGGCTTTTGCCACACCTGAAAAGTTAAGATTGAATATTAAGGGGCAAAAGTCCTCCTTTCCCAGCTCAAAATGGTAAACAGAACTCGAGCCAAAACATGGGGCAGAGAAATATGTAACATCAGAACTGGTTGGTCAAAGGTTTAAAGCAAGGTGTAAATTTATGACATAATGCTGAAGGAATTCATGAGAAAATCTGCAGTTGTGTTAGGTGTATAAAGACAGGTGGCAAACGGGGTGGGGCCTTTTGGCACTCTGCAGGCAGGGCTAGGGGATGCTTGGCTGGTTGAAGTGGTTTTTTTCCCAGTTCCTGAGGCCAAAAATAAACTTTTCTGTAGCTTGCAAGCAAACCTTGGGTACAGAAACTGATTTCTATTAACCACTTTGAGCAAAGTGTCTTTCTAAAGACAAGGAAGTCTTGTGATAAGCTCCATTTATGTAAGTTTGCATGGTGTTCTTTTTAATACAATTTTGCTTTGTTGCTGTTGTTTGGTTGGAACTTTCTTTTTGCTTAAATTAATGAGGTAATTAGATTAGTATTTTTATCCTCCTGGTCCTCTGAAATGCATATGGAGGAATAAGGCAAAATGTGGTCTCTTCAGTGCTGGAGTAAATCTAAGCATCGTGTGCTTGCCTTCAGAGGGCACCACACCTTGGCAAAATGTTCAGAGGGTTCTTCATTCCTTAGCTTCCAGTGGAGGCCAAAAGATCATACCCCTCAGGTCAGATCCATCGGACAGTGCCAGCTAATGGGCTATGAAATGCTGGCAACAAGTTTCAAAGCCCTCGTGCCTCGTGGCCACTTTCCAAGGTATTATTTACCTTTTCCCTTCCTCCCTGTAATAATTAACAAGATGCTACACTGGAAACAGAGTGGCTGCTTCCTGCTCTCTCCCTCCAACCCTCTAAAGAAAATCATCTCCACTGTTTGAAGAACTCCGTTCTCCATTAAATAGTCCATCAGGACCAGATACACTCACAAATGGACACTTCCTGTCCCTCTAAAAGACCCAAGGCAAACAATCCATTTCCTCTCAGAATGATATCTACAGTCTCCATATAGGATTGGCAATCCTGCTTTGAACAAGCAGAAGCCAATCTCCTTGTGAAACTGATTCGAAAGCACAAGATGGGAGAAGGAAGTTAAAAAATCATGAAGCGCATTTTGTGGGATTTTGGATTTGAGGTACCTGGGGTTTACCTTTTGAAGCTCACTGAAGGTCAAGAATGGTTAAAGATGCGGGTGTAGTGGTGTATTTATTTGTCTTCAGAATGTAGAGCTTTAAGGAAATATCAAATATTGCAGTGTCACCAGGAAATCTGGGATGAGATTTGGATCCCATCAGATAACACTTGCTTCAATGTGATAAGCACTATCAAAATCCACCCTACCATGATTTCTTTTTCTCTTGTATAAGCTATCCCACTAAAAAATAATGCAGGCCATGAGAAAGGCCATGCTAGGGCATTCAAAATACATGAGAAACAACTTGTATTGATGTGAGTTGTTTCTCCCATTAGTAACATACCAATGACAAAGACATGGATATCCAGACCAGAAATAACAATTAAGTAACTTGCCCAATGAGTTCCATTGCAGTTTTTTTGAAAGTTATCTAATGAATATTGTTTTGATTACTTAGCACGTTTAACTCTCACAGGAAAAATGTTGGATTATGCAGCTGGTAACAAGTTGTCCAGACTTTTATACTAAATACTTAGGCAAAATTATTGCTTGTATTTTAGTTTTCTTTTCCTGTTTTCCATGCACAGGGAGTTTAAATCCTCAGTTAATCTCTGGACTGCATTTTTTCCGTTTTCTTTTGTGTTGAGAGAAATGTTCTTGGCCAAAATGACCATCTATCATTTTCCATGAAATGACGTAAAAATAAAAGTCTTCATACAAGCTGGTTGTTTAAAGCCCTATTTATGCTGAAGATGCAGCATTTTCTGGCTGATATGATGAATTCATCAACTGGATTGCCAGTGGCCACTGCACATGTTCAGCATGTTTCCAGACAGGCTGTGCTCTCCAGGATTTTGTCTGTGGGTTTTGTCCTTTATTGTTATTAAGTAGTCAGGAATCACACAAGCCACTTCATGATAAGAGTATGCATTCAGCTGGTACCATAAGATAACACAATTACAGGTTAATTACATTTTTTAAAAAATGCCAGGTTCTGATTTTAATTGCACCTTTTTATCTCAATAGGCTCAAGTGAAATGCATTGGTCTAATGAACCATAATAATTAAAAAAAAAAAATCTAGAAAAATATCGCTCTCCAAGACTAGGTCAAGTTTATGTACTTTGCCATTATTTTGGTCACATATAGATATATACAAACATTTAACACTGGAAGTTTCAACTCATCTGTGTAAATTCATCTCAAGCATAAAGTGATGTCAAACCCAGACACAACTGTCTTCCTTATCCACACTATGGTATTTATTTTCTAGGATGAGCAACTTAAATTGTGTGACTCATGAAAAGCAGGCAAATGGTGGTGGTGGGTGGTGGTTGTCTTTTTAAATTACTGAAATCAAAGGGCTGTCCTAAAGGGTCTGTGTAAGCAGTAGTACAAAGTCTGGCTTACTCAGCACAGTGAACAAGTATTGCTCAGAGTTTTGGATTGTTACAAAGCCTGATCTGCTGAAAGGTCAAAATGGAGAGTGAACTCCATTTCCTGTTACCTTCTCTCCCATGTGAAGAAAATTCCACATTGTCTTCTCAAAACAGTAGCCTGTTACAAATTGGCTTTGGACAGGGAAATTCATGTTCAAGTACCTCCTCTCCTAGAAAATTTAACTGCAGTCAGCCTGAGTTTTTAACGTAGAAGTCCCTGGGTTAATATACACCAAATATGTGTAAAGAATTTTTTTATACTGTCGGTGTGGATTTATGACTGCTGCTTGGCTAAGACTAGGCTAAGCTGCATTTATATTGAGACGTCTGGTGTGACAGTTGCTCATCTTGGAGGTTATATCTTTAAATAATTAAAATTACATTTTCTACCTTTTTCCTCATTTAAGTCGTCTCATATGAAGCTTACTTTGAACTCAGTGAGACCTATGTTTGTTCTTCCAGTTCTAGAAACAAAATCCTTAAGAGGTAGTTGAAGCAGCGCATTATTTTTTAGAAAACTGACTGCAGTTGACATGTAGCTTTCCCTGTAGGAATCAGCCACTTGTTCTGGCAGGAACACAGGAACAATACAAGGAGTTTTAAGGAAAAACACAAACATTTTATTGTAGGATATTAGTTATAGAAGGGGAATATTGTCTGATTTTTTAAAAATGCTTGAATATGAAACGGATTTTATTGAGATTCTTATTGCTGAGATTTTATTTTGTGCAGAAAACCAAATTTATCTCAGTGTAATAGTTGAGTTACTGACTACTGAGACCAAAGCAATAAATACACATCAGTCTCCTTATAAAGCTACGATGATTTGTACAATCATGCAAGGTTTTATCTTTCTTTTGATCTGCTAATTGCTGCTAAAAGCCTGCAGGCATCATAGATCTTGGATGCACTGGCTGAGTTTAAGCAAATAAGGATATAACTGCAATGCAGTTTTTGAGCCTTCCTTGCACAAAATCCATTTATAGCAGTAGCAACTTTATTTGCTAAAATGCTGAAAGCCCAGAAACCCAGTCTATCTCCTCCAAAATTTTACATGGGTTTTGTGCTAGTATTTGCCACATTCATTTGCACAGCATTGGGTGTTCAAAGCATTCAGCTCAGAAAGGGTCACAGTCACAAATGCACTCTGCAATACATTCTCTCCTTCACAAACCTACCAGAGCCTTTGCAACAGGGGTATTGCACACACAGATTCACTCATGTGCAGCCCAAGTGCTTGTGTCATTTCATCCTGACAGTAACTTGCTCCTGGTTTCCTGTGAGGGTAAGCAGCTGGAGATACACTTAAGGAGGAAGCTGATGGTTCATGCAATCACCTCTCTGTTGAGTAATTTGTTTTTCAGTATTTTTACCTACACTGATCAGGCCAAGGACTTCACACAGCCGGTCACACCTGCTGCACCAGTAGTTTTCTTTGGAGCTAGCCTTGAGGTAGACAGTTATTTTTGTACTCTGAAATACTAAATTGTATGTGGAGATACCCATTTTGAACACAAACTTTAAGAAAAAGACTTTTATTTGTTGCTTTAAGAAAAAAAAATATATATAATTTGAAGTTACAGAAATTATTGTGCCTGACTCAGAGCTGAGATTGTACAGCTAAACGTTACAGTACCAAAGATGAACATGACACAAGCAAATAATCTCCAGAAATACAGAACACTACAGTAATTATATTGGCTCACAGGCATAAGGCTGTGGTACAGTACAAGAGACTTGTGTATAAAGAGGTAGTGGAAGTCAACTCGGCAAGTGTAGAATCCTTGTACATAAAGATACACATCAGGTGTTTCTTTCAGATTATATCCAGTCGTCCTCTGGGAAGGTGAAGTGTATTTTGAGGACGGTTCTGATAGGTTCTGGCCAGAATTTAATGTCATATTGAGAGTGTCTGAACTTCCAGAAAGGCACCTAAAACCTCTAATCCCTGACATATCAGAAACTAAAATGGCACCAGACTGTAAACTTTAAAAATCCTCTTTTAAAATGTCACCGAAAGTAGTTAGTCATTTCTACTCCTCATTCAAAAGCTCTGTTCCAAGTTTTCTGGCTAATGACTGGAAGGGTTTACTTTTGTCTAAATAGCTTAATCCTTTTGCTATTAATAGATGACTATAAACAAATGTTATCTGACCTTCTATTTCACAACAGAATTGGGTAAACTCAGCTGTTCAGGACATGCCTTTTGGTGCCTAGAAGTATTTTATTACAGTATTTTCATAGAGAAAGACCTTAGGAGAGGAATAGCTTTGCAAGAACATCCTAGTATATATACATAAGGAGTGATGACATTATTAAGGAGTGACTGGTTTTACAACAGGGGCTGTTCACATAGAAAACCCCTTGTGAGGATGCACACAAGGTTTGTCTCCTATTAAGAGACACACAGAATCACAGAATATTCTGAGTTGGAAGGGACCCACAAGGATCATCGAGTCCAACTCTTAAATGGCACCACTACCTCCCTGGAAGGAATTGAACCCCTGGTCTCCTGCATGAGAGGTGGGACACTCACCACTGTACTAAAGTGGATTTTTTAACACATTTCATCCAAGAGTATTTCTATTTCAAAAGATTTCTTCTGCCTACAGTCAAGATTTTCCTAATTTAAGATTATTGCAATCTCAAGAAAGAAAAATAAATTACACTTCTCTGTTGCTCTGGGATTCATTTAATGGGAAAGGCAGAATCCCAGTCAAAGTTACGAGGAACTCAAGACAGGGGCATTAACTTCCTACATCAAAATCCAATTCATTCAGGAGCAAAGATTTCATTGACAGCAGGACCTGGGCTGTAAATGCGAAGTTCTCTTTTATGGAGAAGCATATCTGCCAAAGAAAAGCATGGTTTGCGTTGGGTTATGGCGAATAAAGAAAAGGAAAGGATGGTCAGCATTGAAATGCTCTTCTATAACCATGCAGAGCATTGCAATGCCAGCAGTAGCAGCTGCAGCTTCTGTGCCTTCCTCATTCACTTCTACAAAAGCCTTGTGGACAACTTTAGAGAGAAAGAGGTCGCGTGCGCCTGACATTCCCGACAAGTCAGCCTTGCCACTGTCAAATACATCCAACAAGCCCAGAGCGGCTAACTCTGATTTAAGGTCGTAGCTTTCTTCCAGCTTAAACTTCGGCAAACGCACATGAACATCAGTGGAATATAGATGCTGTGGACATGTCCATTCCTTAAGCTTCTCTAAGGTAAGCTGCTTTTCCAGCTGGAATTAAAAAGACAGAGATCATTATGTATCACCAGGATTTCATTTTCAGCAACATTTACAAGGCTTTACTTACAGAAGACTACACAATGGTATGTGCTACATATAGAACAAACAAATACAGACTATTAAAATTGAGTAGAGTCAGTGCAGTTTTTACTTTAATAAGTAATGCAGACATATGCTTCTTGCTGCAATGTACAGAAAGGAAAAACCTGCACCGATAGCAACCCCATCATTGCTACTGTTTAATCCAACTAAATGGAGTTAGCTAATTAAAAAACAAGTGACAAAAATCATAATCATAGAGCTCAGAGAAGCTGTGTTCCTGCTCATTTCATGGAAAACAGTTTCACTGCTTCATCGCTGAGAAAACAGACTTTCAAAGGTAATGAACAAAAAGTTCCCTCACTAAAACCAAACAATCAAGGCAAGTTCTCATAGTTAACTCTGTTTTCTCTCTCCATCATGGTTCAGTTCAGCAAGCCAGAGGACACATGAGCACAAGCTACAAAATCAGAACAAAACTGATCAGAACTTCCTGATGAAGCACATACGTGTATTCTTTACTGCTGTGCTAGCAGAGAGTTGTCTAAAGATGCACTCAATAGACAGGGGGCTCTGAGAACGTGTTCATTGAGGCTTTAATTCTGCTGAACTTAAGAACATTGAACAATTGCATTAGCATAAATGGATCACCTTCTGCAGTCCAGTGGAGTCATCTTCAATGTTATCAGGTAACAGGATGATCATACTAAGCTCTCTTCCATAATAAGGCAGCTCTAAAACACGGATCTTCTCTTCAGGGATATACCCAAAATTAAATTTATTTTTCTGATACATCATTTTCACTGTCTTTCTTTCATTCTGGAGAGATACAAGGTACCAAAAGTAAGAGGTAAGAAAATACTCATTTAAAGAACTGAGAGGAAACCAGTAATTTTGCATAAACTTTGCCTCCATTATATCAGATTATAAAACTGCCTTTGTCAGACTCCTAACTGCCTGTTTAATAAGAGTTTCCTCTGAAGAAATAATGAATTTGTATTATATTTGCTTCTCCTTTGGCTCTTATAGCATACTCCACACTGAAACTAAAACACTTTCTGTGAGTTGCTGTACCTTTATATTGCTCTAGACCCAAAAATGACCACGTTAAGTCAACAAAGATAACCTCTGTTCAGCCTAAAGCAGATGACTCTATGCAGTACCTTGTAAAGCTGTTAGCAGAAGCAGAATATAGAATAAAAAAGTGGGTCTTAATCAAAAAGTCCTATCACTTTAGTGCTGATTACCTGGCATCACAAACAGGAACTGTTCACAGCCACTGAATTTCAGACAGAAATTCTGCTGTAGACCCTAATCTATAGGTGAAATTGTCCCTACTATTCCAGTAGGTGAGACAACAAATAGCTTGCTGAATACAGAGAAATACTAAAATCCATAAAACATTATTTCAGGTGAACAGAAAACATCCATTAAAGACTTAGTATTTCTTAATTATTTTATCTGTAAGCAAAGCTTCACCTTAGCACCTACATTATTTGATCTTTCCATTGGACATACACTTCCAAGATGTATCTGTATTACCTTATTTAACTGAAATGGCATGTCGGTGGTGTCAGCATCTTTAAATTTCTCTGCCCAGTTCCCTTTGAAATAAATAGCGTTCACCAATACGAGCCTGGTTGCGTTATTAACTGAGCCTTCAGATAGCAGATCAGGGATTTTACCTTCAGAGATAGCAGGGGAAAAAGATTTAAAAGTCACAACAGAATCTTGTAATAAGTAGATGGGATGTAAAACACACATGAAGGAACTGATGTCACAGAAATACTACAAATATAAAACTCTAGTCCATTCCTGTAATAACATGTATTTCAGTACTTGTCTCTCTACTTCACCATACTTTTAAACTTTTGATGAAAGTCTTTTATAAATAATTTTATAAAATGTAGTATTTTTAGTTAAACTGTCACACGTGACTCATCATACCAGAATGTGAAAACACCCACATTAAGGATTACTGAATTTAGAAATATATATACCATCTGGACTGGGACTACCTAAAACAAATTCTCCAATTCATGAGTATAACTCTATGTTTAGGCATCTCTCCTGCACTCACAGACTGAACATAATAAAATACTCTCAGGACTTATGGAACTGTTTAAATGTCTTGCTTAGGTAATTTCTGTTTCTGTCAAAGCATCAAGTGAATATCCCAGAGCAGAATTAAACAATTCTAAAGACAGCACAGAATAAAGCCTATTCCTGCTCCCAAAATACGAAACACTGTCGTTACTTTATTAACCAAAGTAGTTTACCTTCAGTTTTCTCCTCAACCCACTGGTTAATTTCTTTCCTGGCTTCATCACAAGCCTGAAGAAAATCAACTGTAGCCAAATCAGCTCCATACAATTTCCGTGTATTAGTCAGGAAATCCTAGATTTTGGAACAGTAAGAATAGCTTTCATTGCATGCAGATAAGAAAACATCTAACTGTCAGGCAGATAAAGCGTGCTCAAACAGACTGGCACCTGCAGATAAGAAAACATCTAATTGTCAGGTAGATAAAGTGTACTCAAACAGACTGGCACCTGCTCCAAGGTGGGGCTCTAACAGTGCATTGCTTGGGGGATTTCTGAGTTTGGCAGAACCTCCCAGTACACCAGCCATGTCTCCAGCTGATGGGTATCTTAATGCAGGTGTTGCAATATTTACCTGTCATTCTCCTGAAACAGGCTTAAGCACTGCTAGGATAAAACAAGACTCTCCGAAATAGCTGAAGAGAGATAAAAACAGCAACCTTGGTGCACACAAAGTTATAATTCACTACTGAAGAGGCACGTTGTTAAGACATATTGATCACTCCCCTCCCAAATAAATAGTGTTTTCAAAAATACTTAAGTAATGTAGCACCAGATCAATGAAAACCCTAAAAAGCCAATTGCAACAGATACAAAATGGGCTGCATCCTAAAAAGCTGGTTGCAACAGAGTGGGATGTTATGATAGTTACTGTAAACTAAAAACCTACACAAGTGATTTTGTCTTGAGCTCAAAAGCAGCAAAAGCAAAAAAGCAGTGAAAAGCAAATGAGCAATATGAGATACAGCGATGCCTACAGCTATGAAAATCCATATGCAAGTACACAATACTCTTGTCAACTGCCCAGTAACATTTAGAAATGTGCCTGGAAATAGTTCTGCTTTATAAATACTCAAATAGCTGCATTTTCCCACCAGGTTCCACCACATGCTATCACAATGTGCACCAACGTACCGGCAAAAAGCTGTAGGACTTCTCTCCAAAAAGCCGACTGGCAAGCCGTAAGAGATAGGGAGCATTGCTTCTGTTTATATCCATTGTCAGAGTCTGAAATCTTGAATGAACATCTTGAACTTTGTCAAAGTGAAGTGTCTGAAATAAAAGAAATTAACTAGCTGCTGTTAGTGCTTTCTGAAAAGAGCATACAGTGTCTCCATAGGGTAGGTCTGATCCAGCAGGTAGGCAAGCTGAAGAAAGAGAAAAGAAGAGGCTGGAAGCTGCTTAGAGACCCCTATAAACCTCAAAGAATAAATCAAACTGTTTCTTGGTGCCATGCTGCCTGTGCCAGTCACTTGTATTATGCTCTTGCTTTATACACAGTCACAGCAGAAACTGTTGCTCAGAACCTCAAGTCCCATCTGAATGATGTCTGCATGCCTCTCCTCCGTGGACCACTGGGCCCAAGAACTCATTCCCAGGTGGAGAATTGAAAAGAGAGATGATGCTATGGAGACACTTTTGCTTTATTCATTTCCCCTTTGGCCCAAGGGAACCTGGGGTTTTGCTTTTCAGAACATACAATCACCACTAGCACAGGTGAGGTCTTAAGAAAACTTTGAGCAATTATATTTTATAAAGTTATGAAAGCAGAATTAAAAAAATAAAATAAAATTTAAATTAAATTTAAAATACTGAAATTGCTCTTTACCAGTACCTCCTTTTCCAGAGGCAAGCTGTCTGGACAAGGCTTACATACATGACTGCAGAAGCTGCCACGCCTCACGGACAGGGAAAGCTAGACCAAAGCACGGACATTCATATTCAAATTTAAACTATGCATTTCCCAGTAAGGAAGGCTGCTGGGAAACAGTCATTGGATTCAAAGCAAAGCCTTCACTTTCTCTCATTGGGTTTTTGGTCAGGCCTTGCTGGCCACCTTAGTGCAAGAGTGCACAGATGAATGGCTGAGCAAAACTATCACGGAGGCAACTTACAATAGAATTATGATCACGGAAACAAATCTCTGTACGCTTGCAAACAGCTCTTGACAGTTACTAATCACTGCCTCCTTAATAAGCAGTGTGTTCATAGGTGTGATGGTACAGGAACATGCCCTACTGAGGGTGACTGTGTTGAAACACATTCATTTTCCCCCAAGTTCCTCTCGCATGATTTCTGCTGTCAGTAGGTTTATCCTAGGTGGGGCTGTCAGTCTGACTAGATGAAATACGTTCAAAGTCTGTTTGAACAGGTACTGAGAAAGTAATTTTATTGTCTTACTGAGTAAACACAGTAACACTCAACAGTATAAAACAGTTCCTCCTAAAGTCCAGAATACAAAGGTGAAATTATTCATAGGCAAATACATCATAGTGACTGCAATGAGAAGACTCATACGCCCTTTTACATGCACTAGCCTAACAAAGATGCAAAAAATCATAGTGACCGAGCTCCTTCTGAGCTAGAGGTCTCAGAGGAAACTGGGACACACCTATGCATACCATTTTTACAATTTATAAGGAGCGGGTTTTAAATTAACCTACCTAACCTAAGGCTATGGCAGGGATAACCATGCAGGCTTAGCTCCTCCAAGGTATCTGAGCACCTAGGTGTTACTAAGACATCGATACTTAGGCACCATCACCATGTATCATCATAGTTGTTACACTTTAAATATAAAACTACAGTATATTACAATATTAACTGTTAAGTTATTACAGTAAATAATAAAAATATTACAGTATAACAATGAGCACACTACTGGTGACCTTCTATTACAAAGTAATATTTTGTCAAAATCTCATAAAAAATCAAGGCCTTGCTGTTGGAAATGCTGACCAATTTAAAAGGAGACTGATTGATGTAATTAGTTTCCTACTTCCAGAAATAATAAGTTATATTAAATGAGCAACAAGGGTCATGGAAAATATAGAAAGAGGGCTTTGGAACAGGGCAGGCAGAAGGTAACTAACTGTAGAAAAGTCTCAGGAAAACTCAGTGTGAATGATGGAAATCTTGCCCTGACCACATAAGAATAATATCCTCTTTTCATCTTCCTTCCTCCAAAACACAACCATTTTTAACAGAAATGAAATCTGAACGATTTATTTATTTATTTATTTTACTAACCTTCAGCACCTGGGCCTCTGTATTACCTTTAGCCCCCAAAAGGACCATGGCCAGAGCAGCAGAGACGCTGACAGGAGAGAAGAAAACATTTCCCGTTGGGTTGGCCTCACTAAACCTTCTGAGCAAATCGAGTGCAAATCTGCTGTTGGCATCAGACAGATTCTCCATGGTTATAGCTGAAAAAGAAAACAGTTGATAAGGACCCCAGGAAACACTCTTCAAACACCTTGGCTGGATTAAACCGATTGCAGCTGCATACCGAAACAGCAAGAGTATTATTTTCATTAAAAAAACCCCAATAGCCATATTGAAAAAGAACGGAGGGTTTCCCACGTAAATTCCAACCTTCCTTACCACAGTAACTTTGAAAACATTATTTAAAAAAAATCCCTTGCCTTCTTGGAAGTGTATGTGCTTGCAGAACGGCAAGTTGAAGTCCCTCAGCTTCCCAGACCCAGCACACCGCAGAGATCTCACTCCCGCAGCTTTTCCCCTCTTCCCCGCTCCTCTACCTACCCACATCCTGCAACATCTGCTCAGGGACACCGAGGCACCTTTCAGCAACCTGCCCGTCCTCGTGGCGCAAAAACCATGCCCCGGAAAGGTGCCAGTCCTGTCAAAGATTCGGTGCACGCTGTCCCTCAGCAGTGTAAAGCACCGGTGTCTCCTCCAGCCAGAGCTGCCGGGCCCAAGCGAGCTGCCTGCCCGCTGCACCCCGGCACAGATGCGTCCCAGCGGAGCCCCAAAGGCACGGCCAGAGAGCCCGGGGCCCTGGGAGCTGCAGGTCACGTACCGGTCAGCGAAGGCAGAAGCGAAGTGCAGAACACACAAAGCCTCAGAGCCGACACTGCACGGCCAGAGCAGAGATTCATTTTGGGGAGATGCTCCCGAGGAGGCCCTCGAAGCGGGGGGGGAAGGCACAAGGGCTGTGTCACGCACAAAAAACCCACCAAGGGGCAGTGGCAGTACTGCTGGATGCTGTACAACCTTCCTGCTCGCCCAGAATCCGCCTGCTCTGTGCTTGCTTGCAGCCGGACTGTTGGTTTTGCTGCTTCTGTCCAGACCCAACTGCGTGGAGGAGCTTACACAAAAATTTGGGGTGTTTTTTTTTGCACAGCCTTGCTGGGGAATTGCAAAATCTCACTATGGGCTTCCTCGGACAGACGGATAAACACCTGGCGGCTTGTCAATGTTTTTATCGAGCTCTGTGCTGAACAAACCCCACCAATACGCCCAAGAACATACAAACTCAACGCGTTCTTTCGCTTTCGTTTACTTACACCTCCGTACTGCGCAAACCGTTCACCCGAACCAGGTGTTCTCCAGCCCCACCCCAGGCCGCCGAGGAGCGACCCCCGCCCCGCGCAGATCCCGCCGCTGCGGTGGGGGAGGAAAATCTCCCCTTCTCCTCCCGCTGCCGCCTCTTTCCCGTGGCATGTCCCAGGGGCAGGGCCGGAGGGAGCCCCTCGGAGCCCCAACGCCGTCAAGGGCTGCTTGGCCGCCTACCTGAGGGCGCCGAGCGGAGGGGATAGATGAGAAGGAGCCCAGCTGTGCAGTGACAGCGCGGTGACACCCGCGGGGACCCCGCCGGGGTAGGGCGGGGCGGGAGGCGGGGCGATAGGGGTTATCCCCAGGCTGAGCCCTTCCCGGTGCCCCGGTGGAGTGGGGAGCACTGCCTTCGGGAGTGGGGTTAACCAACAAACATCTGCTCGAGCGGTACAGGATGAAGGGGTTTTAGCCCCTGGCTAAACGGGGGCTGCCCAGGGCAGCGCATCTCTGTCTTCACAGAATCATAGAATGAACAAGGTTGGAAAACACCTTTGAGATCATCAAGTCCAGCCTTCAAGTCATCAAGTCTTCCCAATCAAGTCTTCCCATCTTGCAGCTCCACTTATGCTCCACTTTTAGGCCAAAGTTGGTTTGGGGTTTTTTGTTGGTTTTTTATTATTATTTTAAATAAAGTAACAGCATTGGAAGGTTTTCTTTGGTTTAATGCAGTTTCTGTTCTCCATTGGCCCTCGGCTGGCCACCAGAACATCCCACACACACCCTATCCGTTTCAGCACCACGCCTTTAACTGGAGTGCACGACATGCGTCCTGGTGACTAAACTGTTGGGTGTCACCCGCCTCCTCTTCAGATAACACCTTAACTTTCTGCATCTGAGAGAGCTGTGTGAACTGTGCACGGAATTAAGGGTAGGACTACCAAGAACCTTTGGTATGCCGACTCCCAAACCTGCCTTGATTTGAAGCTGTGCACAAAAACAAGAGGCAGTGCTGCAGTTCTGCCCAGAAACATGCTGGAAATCCTTGCAAGGCCAACCCCTCACTTCATGGCAACCCAACTAAGCAACTCAGGTTTCACTATCCAGGAAATCTCATGTTTAACAATAAATACCAAACAAGCTACAATGAAACTGGTAGTATCCCACCAAGAAACAACTGAGCGGGAGGTTCATAAAATTGCTTTTAGAAATTCACAATTTATGGTTAAAACAATCAAAACAAACAAACAAAAAAACCCAACCCAAAAAAGAAACAGACCTTCTACAGCATTTACAGTTCTTTTATTATTTAAGGAAAAGAAACTGCAAAACACATGATTCTTAGGAAAGCTGTTTCACCGGTGTCTTCAGTCTTACAGTGTTAAAATACAGGCTTTGTTACAGGACTACAACCAGGTGACAGACAATAAACCCAGGTGTCCTGTGGTGATGATTCTCACCCCAAGAACATCTATAAAGACATCCAGTGCATGAACATACTTTCATTCCAATTTTTGATGAAGCACTTGTCCATTTATTAGTCAAAAAAGCCATCTAAGCAGGATGCCCAGTAACACCACGAACAGAGACTCCTTTCAGCTATAGTGTATTAATCACACAATCAAATCAAAAGGCACTAAATGGGAAAGACTAGAAGTTAAAATGGGAGGGCAGCTAAAAACATGCTCCAGCGTTGTTAAAAGTAACTTCTCTCCCATGGGCTGTCCCTGCCTGACTTAGCCTGGTGGAGACCAGAAGTGAAGTCAAGGAGTGGAGAAGAGTTCGCTGAGCAAGCAGGGTGTCTCTTGTATCAGCAAGAACTTGGGAGACCTCTGCTCCCAGGGGCATGGAGTGAGAGGTGTTTTACATGGCACTTGCTCTGGAGGTCTAAGCAGCTCTGTTTTTCTTGCCAAGCCTGACATCAAGACTACAGAGGAGGGTTCAGAAGCAGCTAAAAAAGACAATCAGTGCAAAAGGAGTCAACCTGTTCTAGAGAAACATTTATTGTGTAATGGCTCCTGTCCTGCTAAGACAGCTCCTCCCTAGGGAGAGCAAAACCTGCCACAGAACAAAATGCTGGAAGTTTTGTTGTGCCGGAGGAAGAAGAGGAAGGGATGATCAGCAGTGAATTCTGGAACGATCATTGCACAGAAATTCATCATTACTGCAGCTGTGGCAGCAGCTGCTTCAGTGCCTTCTTCATTGACTTCCACAAAGGATTTATGAACCACTTCAGAGAGCACCAGCTCATTGGCAGAGGACATTCCCGAGAAATCTGCCTTCCCCAACTGAAATGCATCAGGCATTCCCATGCTGCTCAGAATGGGTTTCAGATGATAATTTTCTTCCAGTTTAAATCTGGGTAAAGACACCCTCACTTTTGTAGACCTCATCCTTTCAGCACTGATCCAATTTATCAGCTTCTCATATGTAAGTTCGCTTTCCAGCTAAAAAAAAAATAATAATAAATTTCCATAACTCAAATGAGAAGAGGCTCAATGTTACATGGACAAAAGTAGTGATTACTGTTTATTTACATAATACAAAACATGCTTCCCCCCCAGGGTTAGGAGTGTACACTGGGGGTTTATTTCTATTCTTACATATGGGAAACAAAGCCACAGAACTACTGACATAAAGTCCCAAAGAAACTGAATCCAGTTCTCCCGTCTCTTAAGGAAAAGTTCTTCCTTCGGTTGATCGGGTGGTAAAAAGTCTGTTCACAAGGCCCTTCACCATCAGAATTAGAAAACCTTCTTAATAAAACTCCGTGTCTAGAGCACAAAGTAGCCTGAACTGGGATCCTATCTCCAACTTGGATCTCAGGAGAAGAGATCCTACCCTTTCCTGGGAGCTGCAGGTCTATGTGCGGTATCAGACTTTCTCCCCTGGAACGATACACCCTGTCTTTGCATTCAGCTCAACAACTTACTCTTTCCAAGCCATCCTGGATTGCATCAGGGAGCAGGATGATCATGCTGACTTCATTACCAACATAGGGCAGCTCAAGGATTTTGGTCTGGAACTCCTCAATGTAGGTCATGTTAAATCTATCCTCCTTGAACATCATCTGCACAGGTTTGGTCTCATTCTAAAAATAGAGATGTCAACAGTCAATGCTGAGCTACTATGCTGGTCTCAAAAGAGGAAGCAGGCAACTCATGGCTTTTGAGAATTTGACCAACAAGAACTCATTACACACCAGAGAGAACAGACACAGCACTGTCTTTTGTAAATCACTAAGAATGCCCAGAAGAAGTAATTTTTAACTACTAATGTAGATGTGTGTGAAGATTCCTTTAAGGAAATATGGCAAAGACATTTCCTTGCACTATTGCTCATTTAAGAACTAGTGACAAGCACTAAATAGAGCTGGTAACAAGTAGAGGCTATGTTCATCACTCTAAATAAATAAAAAGGCACTTCAGTTTATGGTGAGTTTTTTTTTCCCTAGTCCATGAGGTTCCAAGTGCTACAACAAACTAAAAAAAACATTTAAAAATGATATTAAAAATACCAAGGAAATGAGAGCACTATTCTGAATTATTAAAAGTCATAACGATAGTTAGGAAGGGAGAGATTTTCATTGCATTTCCACATGGAGCATCAGCTACTACTGTTTACATCATAATTTTCCTCTTACTCATTTTCATTGCTTTATCCCTTACCTTCGTAAGACAAACATGCAAGTAGATTTTGTTAATGAATTAAAGCTCATTGAAATAACACATACAGAGAATATGAATAGAATCACAGACTATTCTGAGTTGGAA
>WEKX01015186.1:19126-32484 GCA_013390025.1 Pitta sordida | reverse complement strand
GCCGTGCCAAACCAGCGCTCACCCCCCTGCCCCGTCCCCGTCCCCATTGCTCGCTTGCCACGCGGCGCCATGCCGGCACTTGCCCCCCCGCCCCAGTCCTGTCCCCATCCCTGTCAGTCTCTTGCCGTGCCATGCCAGCGCTTGCCCGCCCCGCCCCGCGCCAATCCTGTCCTCGGCGATTGACCTCCCCGCCCCGGCATTCGCCTGCCTTGATATCTCAATATATCCACACACCCAGATATGTGAAACAAGCCCCGTTCTCAGGACCCTCCTCCAGACCTTATTAGGGGAGGGGGCGTGGCTACAGGCGTGGCATACTAGACTACATAGTGAGTTCGCTATCTTTGGGGACTCCACAAGTTGCGTGAGGACGACCAGACCCAACAGCCCATGAGTAGCAGGGGATCACTGTAATTTATGGATTGCTCTGTGAAAGACAACTTGTTATGGGTGATCTGTGTTACTGCAGAAATTTGAAAGACTAAGATGATTTGGGGTTTTACACAAGTAACATAATGAAATTTCTCTTTTCACATTTATGTAGAAACATAATTATAATTAAAATTTCTCACCTTTTCAAAATTATTTTTTAAACTAATATTAGTAACAAATATAAAAATATTACATGTGCACTGTCAATATATTTTGTGGAAATTTCTGTTATAATTTTGTAAGAAAAAACTGTTTTGTGCGTTTTGTTTTTAGAAATAGAATGGATTCTCTTTTCAGTCATTGCTATAACAAGCTTAAAGCCAAGATTTTATATCTGTGTCCTAATAAAAAATGGTGAAAGAACTGAATGAAATTCAGGACAGTATTTATTGCGGTGAAGGCTCAAAATTTCCTATAATTTTATAGTTAAACCCTTAATTTATTAATTTAAATATTTAATTACTTTAATAGTAATTAAATAATTCAATTAAATTAAACCTACTTTTAATTGAATTAATTTTTATTAGTTGAAAAAAGTTTTTTAAAAAAAATTCCTAGTTTAAAACCTTTTGTCTAATTTTAGTTCCTACATAACCCTTACCAAGAATTGTATATGGGAACTCCAGGTGTTTGTTTTAACATAGAAAGGTGTTGTAAGAAAATACAGATAGGAGTTAGAAGTGAAAATTTATAATTTTGTAAAGCAAACTTCCTAAAATTTGATAGAATAACTTTTCTTCTGTGATTATATGGTATGTTGCATTTAGTTTTAAAAGCCTCAACAATCACATTGGCGTGTCCAATAATTAAACCTGATTCTGCACATTTGAATTGGGGTTAATTCTAGTTTAATTAATTGGGATTAATTCTGATTTAATTAATTGGGAATTAATTTGATAAATGTTTACCTCAGTTAATTAGCCATGCTTTTACTGTAAGTGTGTCAGGTACTCTCAGGGAATCAGTGCATTGGAATATTTCACTTTTTTTAATATTGCTGGATTTTCAACACGACACCTGGATGGAGCGTGGTCCCCATGGCTCTGGAGTTGTGGGTTCGATCCCTGTGTGGGTGTTCCCTTGGGAGTTGGACTGGATGATCCTCGTGGGTCCCTTCCAACTCGGAATAACCTGTGAACCTGCGAACTGTGAATTGTCCCTGAGGTCACTCCAGGAAAACCATTTCATTTATATAATAATAAAAATCTTAAAAGCAAATTACATCATTTTATAAGTGAAAAGTATCCAAATTGTCAGAATATGTACATAAATTAACCATAATGTGAAATGTTTGAAATATTTCCTATTTTTAATCTAACAATACTTTATCTTCAATAGTCTAGCACAGAAGGGGTCTAATTCACTTTACCCTGCTCTATTATGAATTCTCACAATATATGAATTTTGAAGCATAATTAACCACATTGTACACCAGAATAATTAGTATAGCTCAGTTATTATACCAAAAAATTAATCTCCTGTCTCTCAATATTAATATTAAAGCAATATCAAATGTAAGCTAACAATTAGTTTCATTTAAAAGATATTTCCAACATTAGAGAAAATATTTCAGTAGCTTGGAAGAACATGAGTAAAAAGAAATAAAACTGGTTTTAAGACAAAACCTGACATTTATAATCCTGATTCTTAAGGTAGATGAATTTGAGGGACAAAGGTTGAACCTGATGATCCAGAGAAAAAAATCTGAACTCTTTACACTTATCTTTTTAAGCTGTAAATGGTAATTAGCTCTTGTAGGAATATCAGATGCCAAAATGTTAATGGATAAAAAAATTTAAATCTTCATCATTGCTTTTTTTTTTTTTTTTTTAAACAGGTCTTCACTGTTTATTTTGTTATCAAAAAATGAGAAGTCCAAGAAGCTGAAACAAGATAAGGCAACATCATTCAAAANGGGAATCAGTGCATTGGAATATTTCACTTTTTTTAATATTGCTGGATTTTCAACACGACACCTGGATGGAGCGTGGTCCCCATGGCTCTGGAGTTGTGGGTTCGATCCCTGTGTGGGTGTTCCCTTGGGAGTTGGACTGGATGATCCTCGTGGGTCCCTTCCAACTCGGAATAACCTGTGAACCTGCGAACTGTGAATTGTCCCTGAGGTCACTCCAGGAAAACCATTTCATTTATATAATAATAAAAATCTTAAAAGCAAATTACATCATTTTATAAGTGAAAAGTATCCAAATTGTCAGAATATGTACATAAATTAACCATAATGTGAAATGTTTGAAATATTTCCTATTTTTAATCTAACAATACTTTATCTTCAATAGTCTAGCACAGAAGGGGTCTAATTCACTTTACCCTGCTCTATTATGAATTCTCACAATATATGAATTTTGAAGCATAATTAACCACATTGTACACCAGAATAATTAGTATAGCTCAGTTATTATACCAAAAAATTAATCTCCTGTCTCTCAATATTAATATTAAAGCAATATCAAATGTAAGCTAACAATTAGTTTCATTTAAAAGATATTTCCAACATTAGAGAAAATATTTCAGTAGCTTGGAAGAACATGAGTAAAAAGAAATAAAACTGGTTTTAAGACAAAACCTGACATTTATAATCCTGATTCTTAAGGTAGATGAATTTGAGGGACAAAGGTTGAACCTGATGATCCAGAGAAAAAAATCTGAACTCTTTACACTTATCTTTTTAAGCTGTAAATGGTAATTAGCTCTTGTAGGAATATCAGATGCCAAAATGTTAATGGATAAAAAAATTTAAATCTTCATCATTGCTTTTTTTTTTTTTTTTTTAAACAGGTCTTCACTGTTTATTTTGTTATCAAAAAATGAGAAGTCCAAGAAGCTGAAACAAGATAAGGCAACATCATTCAAAAAACCATCCTTCAAAACATTTTAAAGCACAATATAAAGTAGGGTCAATACAAATTCAAAACAAAACTACACCCAGAATCTAAAATTTTGGAGTAAACCTCCAAAAGTTGCTGAGAGATAAGAAACTTTGATTTAATTTTTGTGGAGCTGGATATAAATCAAAGGGACTGCATGACAAATACAGGTGAAGGCGTGGTATAGATATGTTAACTTGTAAATTCTGACATTGATATTTAAAACTGCAATATATTTGAAAACACTGTATATGAAATGTATTTCCTGCTAGCTCCTGAATATCCCAATTGGATCTTCATATGTTTGTTGCAATTTTGTTGAGATTTCAGGGTGTAAATGACTGTTCATTAGAAACGGGACAAAAATGATGGATTATCTCAGCAAACTCTTGGGTTAGTTATAACTTTCACTCGTTTGGTTGATCTGCCACCCTTGTGTACTCAGGCCAGGAAAACTACACGGGTACTGGTGTTAAAATTCAGATTTTTTAAAAATGGTAAAAAAAAAAAAAACCCAAAAAACTCTTCAATGTATTTTTCCCATTTTGGTTTCATTTTCGCAGTTCATCATTGGCACATTCCCTAGACATCAAAAAGAGGAACTTGGGAAAATTTGGAAGAGAAGATACGATATAAGGCCAGGCAAATAACATTACACTTAATTTCAGAAGAAATGCGTGTTGAAGATGTATCAATACATTTGACTAATAATTTCAGTGTTGATTTACATTTGTGTAGCTTTCCAGAAAGACCTTCAGTTTTACTTCCACTGAAATAGGAATATTCACAACGGCTAAATGAAAAGTATGAAAATTAGAAGTAACGTAAGGAATAAGTATGACGATTTTTTTTACATTAAAGACATTCCCTAAATTAGACAAACTAAAGGAAGTCTTATAAATACAGTTTTGACTTTTTTATTGCCATGAAACACGAGAGCATTACACAATACATTCAGCTTCAATGGAAAGGAAAAAAAAAGGATAAAGATTTCTGCAGCTTATAATAACTACTGCAGAAAGGTATACTCCCTGTCATCTTAGAAACAAGAGTACTATGAAATTTCTTAAAACTGAAAACTGCTGAAATGTAATAAATCAGAAAGGTTCTTGCAGTAAACATGAAGCAATCTCGGGTAAGATTACAGCTGTACTCCCTGCAAAATCATCTGAGCATACTTTCCGACTAAGACAATATTTTGCTTTGACAAGGCACTTTACACTTTCCTCTAATGTTGCCTTTAACACAAGTCTGCTACAATTTAGAGAGAAAGCTAACTTTATTTTGTCATGTGGAGGGAAAAAATATCTTAGCATACAGCTCTACTCATTTTTTTCCAACACACAACTGAGCATAATTCTTTACAAAAATGTTCTGAAGTATTTCATAATTACCTGCTGAATGCACCATGCAATGACTACACCTCTAATTTATTTGCATCTGAAAAAAAAAGCCTGTAATATGTTATTGAAATTAAGATGGAAGTCTTTATAGATCATCTCCAACTGGCATTAAATTGTCTGCGATTTCAGTTTTGAGGGACATAAGCAAACTGGAAAAAAAAAAAAAAAGAAGCAGCAATTAGATCATATCACACTCTTCCTTTTTAATTTATTATATTACAGAATAAGAGAATATTTCTGGTAGGAAGTGGCCTCTGGAGATCCCCCAGTCCATCCCCCCTCGCCCAGGCAGGGTCACCTGGGGCAGGTGACACAGGGACACATCCAGGGGGGCTGGGATGTCTCCAGGCAGGGAGACTCCACACCCTCCCTGGGCAGCTGTTCCAGGCTCTGCCCCCTCCATGGACACAAGTTCTTCCCCGTGCTGAGGGGGAACTGGTTGTGGTCCAGTTCGTGGCCACTGCTCCTGGTGTTGTCCCTGGGCACCCCTGGGCAGAGTCTGGCCCCATCCTCTGACCCCTCCTGGGGACATTGGTGGGGATGGACGGGATCCCCTCTCAGTGTTCTCCTCTCCACATTGACCAGGGATGTACGGGATCCCCTCCCCACACTGACCAGGGATGGACGGGATCCCCTCCCCACACTGACCAGGGATGGACGGGATCCCCTCTCAGTGTTCTCCTCCCCACACTGACCAGGCCCAGCTCCCGCAGTCTCTGCTCGGCCCACGGATGTTCCAGACCCCAAATCATCCCTGTGGCCTCTGCTGGTCCCTCTCCAGCAGCTCCTGCTCTTCCTTGAACTCTGGAGCCCAGAACTGAACACAGAACTCCAGATGTGCCTCAGTGGGGCTGAGCAGAGGGGCAGGATCCCCTCCCTGACCCGCTGGCCACACTCTTCCTGATGCCCCCCAGGATCCCATTGTCCCTCCAGGCCCCCAGGGCACACAGGGAGCTCAACATCAACTTGTCACCCACCAGGACCCCCAGGTCCTTCTCCCAGAAGTGCTCTCTGGTGGATCAGCCCCAGCCTGTGCTGGTACTGGGAGTTATCCCTCCCCAGGTGCAGCACCTCCACTTACCCTTGCTGAACCTTTTTTTGCTTTATCTCCACTGAACTCTCCAGCTTGTCAAATATTAACATAAGTGTAACATGTGGGGAAAACCTGAGTCTCACCGATAGGTACCAATACCACTAAACTCTCCTGTACCAGAACTCCCTACTACATGCAAATTTTTAAATTAAGTCGTCCTTTATTGACATTTACTCCTTTAAACTTCCTACATGAGTCAGTCTAATGCACAAAAGAGAAGTCTTAAATTAAGTCAAGAGGCTTAGTACTTCTGAGGTGGAGCAGAGGCAATTTTAGCCTGGCTTATCCTTCATATCCGTTCAATTAACCTCTCAGAGTTTTAGAACAAAAGTCAGTGTGACGAGTGTCATTTGAATTGAACAAATGCCATCTCGCTGTCAAAGTATTGACTCACATCAGCCTCCCCAACCCAAGTGCCGGATTTCAAATGAGATGGACAAACTGAGCTAATTATTGGTGTTTCAGAAACGTTACCTCACAGAGGCAAGGTTACATAGAGCTTGATGTTTGACAAGCTCTCACAGCTTGTCTGAAGGTGTAATCTTGATATACCCAATGTTGTTTGCAAAATAACTGCAAGGCTTCTTGTTCAGGCATCAGTGTGTAGCTGCCCTCAAACAAGACACACAATAGTGACTTTTTGAGGTATTCTCCACTCACCAGTTTTATCTCTGCCCATGCACCATTTCACCCGGAACCCAACTGAGGGACTTTTAACAGAATTCAAGAAAATCACAATATTTTCAATGCCAGAATTGGACATGTCTCACCTACTACTTAGAGGGGAGAAGATGACTCAACAGAAAATACTAGGTTCACCTCTTTTCAAACACATACACGATAATCAACAATGAATTTGGACACACTGTAAGGCTCACATTGAGTCCAGGGGGACCAGAATTTTTTCTTTACCTACTAAATTTCTTACACCATAACTCTGAGGTAAAAATTGTTCGACATTTTAAGAAAACCGAAACCACAAGGTATTCACATTTTCCTAAAATCTAGTAGTAATATCTAGGGCTTTACCTGTAATTCCAATGAAAAACTGCAATAAACTGATTTTTCTCTTCCATCCCTTAAGGTTCTGTAAGTGATAGCCCATTTTATGTGGTGTCTCAAAAATTCTTGTGACTTGCACATAAGATGCAGGAAAATGGTTGGTTTTGCTTTTATGGTGTTTTAAATATATTTTTGACAATATCGGATGCCTTTTGTGTTTCTCAGATTGTTCAGCCAAGCTGAGGTGAACGGAAATACATCTTACTTTAGTTTTTCTTCATGTATGACTTGTGATATTAAAGCTCTAATAAAATAGAGAGTGTAAATAAAAATCTCATCATTTTTTATGTCAGGTAGAAAATCCACCAGGCTGTCACTACAGTTGCTGTTCAGAGTGATATTTTGTTTGTTCACCATGAGCAAGAATTCTCATGAAACGTGGTTGAATAAAGGAAAATGGAGAATGTAGTTTAGTGTAAACTTTAAGCTGTCTAAAATCACTTCTATTTTCACGTATATTTCCAAACAGATTGAAGGAATTGAAATTTGTGTAAGTCTGAAAGAAAAAGAACCCAATTTTATTTTGAATCTTCAGGAAACTAGAACTCCATGTGCAAAGCTTCTCTAAATGCCTTTGTAATGGAAATTCAGCAACAACTGCCACAACGAAAACCAAGGAAAAGGTGCCAAAAGATCCCCACACACTGTGAATGGATCATAGCAGGAAATGCCATCTCAGGTTTATGGTCTGTAGTTCTGAGCAAAACCCTGAGTTTACTGCAGTTTTTCGTTGAAATTGGAGGTAGAGCCCCAGATATTACTACTAGATTNGTAATGAATATAATAATATATGTAATAATATAATTAGTATAATATAATTAGTATAATATAATTACAGAAAAAATAGCGTAAATTATGCTTATTAACAGGAAAAGTGCTGAGACTACTTAAAGTCTTCAAGTCTTTAGTAATTCTAAAATAAACCTCAAAATCCATCTATNAAATCTCATCATTTTTTATGTCAGGTAGAAAATCCACCAGGCTGTCACTACAGTTGCTGTTCAGAGTGATATTTTGTTTGTTCACCATGAGCAAGAATTCTCATGAAACGTGGTTGAATAAAGGAAAATGGAGAATGTAGTTTAGTGTAAACTTTAAGCTGTCTAAAATCACTTCTATTTTCACGTATATTTCCAAACAGATTGAAGGAATTGAAATTTGTGTAAGTCTGAAAGAAAAAGAACCCAATTTTATTTTGAATCTTCAGGAAACTAGAACTCCATGTGCAAAGCTTCTCTAAATGCCTTTGTAATGGAAATTCAGCAACAACTGCCACAACGAAAACCAAGGAAAAGGTGCCAAAAGATCCCCACACACTGTGAATGGATCATAGCAGGAAATGCCATCTCAGGTTTATGGTCTGTAGTTCTGAGCAAAACCCTGAGTTTACTGCAGTTTTTCGTTGAAATTGGAGGTAGAGCCCCAGATATTACTACTAGATTTTAGGAAAATGTGAATAGCTTGTGGTTTTGGTTTTCTTAAAATGTCGAACAATTTTGACCTCAGAGTCAAGGGGTAAGAAATTTAGTGGGTAAAGAAAAAATTGACCCTGTGAGCAATTTACCATTTTGGGCTTGCAGAGTTATAGTGCTCGGTAATTTTGAGTGGTTGAAGCTTGTCTAAAACAGTATTGATTCAAATCTTAAATAATAATTCTGATAGACTTTTATTAGGTAATTATTGTTATTTTGATTTGAAAGTTCATTTGCAACGAGTGTATTTTGCAATGCGCCTTAGAGCATGAGGATATTTGAAAAGCTTATTTTAACTGTGTGTTCTTCGTAATCTCTCATCTTTTAAAAATAAATAAATGAGTATAATATAATAAATATAATAAATATTTATTTATTATNCTTCGTATTACTTTGCCACCCAGGAATGTAACTTGCACTTCTTTCCACTGAAATGAGAAAAATGTTATCTTCCTTCCTTGTGATTTTGAAAGCATCAACGTCTCACATGTGCACTTTGCACAAACATTTGTTACTGTACAAATATTGGAGAGCAAAGAGAGAAGCCTTGGTTAGAGAATTGTGGCAATGGTAGAAAAGGATGGATAAAAGGCAGCAATATGTGATGGCACAGCACACAAGGCATATGAGAGCCAGGCAACACTAAAAATGCTGTTTTGTTTCAAACTCTATCACTAATTAATTTGAAAAGTGAATGCTGGGTCATCAGTAAGCAAAGAGATTAATAAACTTTTTGCCCTTTCTTTACAGAAGAGGCACGAAAATCCCTGAAGAGATTCCCTGTTAACATATAGTACTCCATCTGTGTAAACAGGCAAATAGAGCTCGAGAATCTGGCATTTAATTACAGAAAACAAATAAGAAGATTCACATCCAGAGAGCAAAAAATAAAAAATGAGTATTTAAACAGTGAGAACTTGCTTCAAAGCGAAACACAAGCCAAATTTTCAGATAATTTTACACTTCAGAGAAAAAGTCTTTTCCTACTTGCTTCATTGTTTTTGTGCTCTCACATCTGAACTACTTTACTTATTTCTTTGCTTGATGGATTGCCTTCCAAAGAGAAGCTGTTGCAAAATCAATAGGAGATTTTAGGCTCTGTGATCATTTATGTAACTATGGAAATCTAGAAAATATGGGGTTATAGAAAAGACAAATAGTAGAATTCCAACAATAAAATTAGATTAATAGTTCCCATATCTGCAGTGCAGCATTTTACAATTCAATAAACATAATTTTATTACAAAAGTAAAGAACAGTAAAGGTATTAAGTTTCCAAATAAGATTTAAATTAACATGCCTGCATCAAATGGGAAACAAGATCACAGTGTGCCAAAACTTTTCATATCACTTTTGTTATTTATGGGTCCATTGATTTTACAATACAGTCTCTCCTCTCTTCAGTTTTGCTTTTAAAGTTCTTAAAAGATGTTCCTACACTGAAGCTTTATTTCTATTTAAAAAGAGAGAAGGCAGACCCTGTAATAAAATAGCATATTTTGCTTCACTTTAAATTATTTGCCCCATCCCCCCAAAAATAAACGTCCTATGGGTATGAGAAAGGACATCATTCAGAAAACACGCAATCCTATAATTCCTCAGTGTTTTGAGGACTGTTGAATGGTTGTTTTAGGGACAACTACTGTCCCTAAATCTTTAGTTCAGTGTCATTTCTAGCTGTACAGATGCCTCCTTTTTAAGGAGAGTGAGGGAACTGTCTTGCTGACAGGCTTTCTTTAATCTGAAAAATCACCCCACAATCAAAGTACTTTGTCTCCTGGAAGTTGATCGAAGTTTCTAAGGAGAAAATGAGGAAAAGCCTGCTGGAAAAAGCATATGGAGATGTCTGGATGGTGTTATGTGCTTTAGCAAGTGAGCATTTGAGGGCTGTATAAATGAGCAGTTGTGGGAATTGATGAATTTTTTTGTTTGTTTGTTTCTGAAAAAGTACAAAAGCTTACACCCATCTTCTGAAATCCGCAGAAGGCAAGCTTTCATTCTAGTTATTTCTCATGGAGCAACATTTGTTTGTGCAATTTCAGAACATATTGTTAATGTTTTCTTGCTTTACTCTTCCCTTCCAATGGAAATGACAGCTCTTCTTCCTCTTCTCCCCAAAACAGCTGAACAAACAAAATCACACGGGTGTACTTAAAGTAAAAAATGAATACTGACTTGCCTCCACATTTGCAGGTTACGGGTCTCATGGGGGTCCCACGAATCATCACGAACATGAATATGCACATAAGCCACGCTTATCTCCCCACCTTAAACTATGCCAGGGGAGGTTTAGGCTGGACATTAGGAAGAGGTTTCTCACAGAGAGAGTGATCCCTCAGTGGAATGGGCTGCCCAGGGAGGTGGTGGAGTCGCCATCCCTGGAGGTGTTTAAGAAAAGACTGGATGAGGAACTCAGTGACATGGTGTGGATGGTGGGAGGCTTGGATTGATGGAGCGTGGTGCCCGTGGTTCCAGGGTTGTGGGGCTGGTCTCCAGGTGGGCGTTCACTTGGGAGTTGGACTAGATGATCCTGTGGGTCCCTTCCAACTCAGAATAACCCGTGAACCCCTTGCCATCCAGGAGCGCTGGGGAGCCTCCCCACAGCCTCTCACAGAACAGGGGAGCAAAGTGAGGCATTTCTGAGCCCTCTCCAACTGGGGAGAGCCCCTGGAGAATCCCTGGGCTTCCCTTCATCCGTGATGCTGCTTTTGCTGCTTCCACCACGGGGCCACTGCCACCGCGCATGCTTGCATTGCTGCCGTGGGGGGAAAGCTTGCCCCAGGGACACGACGGGGTAGGGGCTTGACAATCCCTGCTCGTACTCTGCAGGCACTCCCTGGAAAAGTGCTGGTGGGGACAAACACTTGAGAGCACTGCATGCCAAGACACCCCCATCTTGGAGGGGGAAGGGCAGGCTTGCTCATGCCCCTGTGGAGGCGGCTGCAGCACTGCGGTAGCACTTTCCTGGGGCTGCGTGTATCACCAGGTGCCTCAAGCACCAGGTGTGCATTCCCCGGGGACACAGAGTGCTTAGTGCTTGGATTCCACCACAGTTAGCACACTTATCAACATCGCCTCCCCTACCTGTAGCCGGGACACCGCGGTGGAGAAGCGGCGGGACACATCACTCTTGGGATGGGTGTGCCATGAGATTATACACCACATACCCCATAACTTCCCCACTACATAACCTCTGCAACTCTCATGAGGGAGAGAACTGTGGCTGTCCTCAGTGAGTGAGAGATGCCACCCACCTGCCCCGCAGGGGGGATGCTCTACGAACAGCCAATTAATATTCACCGAGATATATTCCGCGAATCTGCGGAGACACAAATAAGTAGACGTGAATATGAGAGGTAGTACTTTATTTGAAGATAATAATTTTATTAATCAATGGTATTTCTAAAACTGTCTGGGTTGTGGAGACTAAACTGGATCATTTACATCTAAAGCACATATTTTCTGGAAATATCTACAAAATAACTAAAACTTAATGTGGATTTTTCTCTAATTACATTTAGCCATAAACTTTAATCTTACCTCCTAAGTATAAAAGGTTTGTTAATACATTGTTTAACATATGACTATTAAAAATATGGGCAAACGTTATTATTCTTGCTCAGTTTTCTCTACATTCCAGATGAGAGTTTGCCACAGCACTTTGATAATACAGAATTTTCTATGTCTAAGAAGGAAAATTTAGAGATGTGTTGTTCCATAAGTTTCTCAATGCTACTGTATAATGGTCAGACTTGGCTGTGAGTGGCACTTTGTCAAAATAATATTCTCTAATACATTCTTAAATTCACCCTTTGTTTGTTGAAATTTTACAGATAAGATGCCCAACGGTAATTATCTTTTATGAGATAAGAGATGTACATATCCACAAAGATTGTTGCAACAACCTTCAGGCTGTCATTCCTTTTCAGATATTAAACTGCAATTTTTATTCAACCTTGACTTGGATGAAATACCTTTTAAAGAACACCCACTATTCTGACCCCTGTGGTGTAATTATAGATGAACAACTCTGCAGCTATACCTGTAATAAGGATGCTTTTGTCCTTGTTCAGAAAAAGATCTGGGAAAATGGAAAGCTATATTGATATTTTAGCTAAGTTTTTCTGNTAAGAGAAGACTGGACGAGGAGCTTAGTGACATGGTCTAGCTGGTCTAGCTGGGGGGTGAGGGCTGGATGACCCTGGGCCCCCTCCGGCTCGGAGTGGCCTGCTAGGTTGTGAGGCATCTAGGTTGTTATTATGCTCTGGGATGTGCCCTCGGTCGCTGTATGGATATTAGATGGTGAGTTGGACTAGATGATCCTTGTGGGTCCCTTCCAACTCATAATTTTCTGTGATTCTGTGATTCTGTGATCTCTGAGGCTGTGCCGAAGGAGGATGAGATCCTTATTGAAATGCTGACATTCTGCAAACTAAGATCATCGCTCAGTTTTAGTCCAGAAACAAAAATTATGACTTAATGCAATAATTAAAGCATTCTAAAAAACACATGTTTACACGTCTTTTTGCAGCATCGTTTCGTAAAATAATTTCTTGCCCCTGGAAAATGTTAATACAGGTCTAGTGCCTCCCACCAGCATCCTTCTGCTTCAGCGTGGGCTCCCCTCTCCACGGGTCACAGGTGGATCTTCTGCATCCCTGCGTTCTCTCTATTCCATGGGCTGCAGGGGGACAGCTGCTTCACCATGGTCATCACCACGGGCTGCAGGGAGATGCCTGGAACACCTCTTTCCCCTCTTAGGCCCTGGCCTTGGTGCCTGCATTGCTGTTACAGCTTCTCACAGCTCTTCTCTGGCAACCATCTTCGTCTTTCTGTAACGTCTTGTTTCCCCCTTCTTAAATGTGTTATCACAGAGGCGTCTCTGTCTCTCCTGATTGGCCTGGCCATGGCCAGGGGCGAGTCCAACTCTGCCAGCTGTGAGGGAGACTTCCAGCAACTTCTCAAAGAAAAGCCTCCTCCATCACCCCCCCACCCCCCCCACCCCCCTGCC